>OVBA01006548.1:0-16688 GCA_900406435.1 Lepidium aucheri
TACTGTTTAAAGTATTTTGAAAGAAAGGGTAGTTTTGTAACAGAATGTAAGTAGGGGGTATTTTTGTTATCATCCCTTAATAATATTATTTGGCATGTGTTCGCTACTCTAATAAAGAATAAAACTTATATTTTGTGAAATACCAATTTTATCTGACTTGTTTTCACCTAATTTGTTTCTCATATTATTATTTTTATATACAAACTATATCTAAATTTTTAAATAAAATATAACCATAATAATTTTTGATGTAATTTTTTAGTTTATTTCATAAAAATATAGTAAAATAAAGTAGGAGTGAAATAATTAGTAAAAATATATCAAATCTTCTATTAGATTTGACTCATTATTAAATATTTGATCCCATATGGGTTAAAAAATAAAATTATAAACTATTTTGATTTATTCATGATTAACTGTTTTATAAGAGTTTTAAAATTGTATTTTTGTACATAATTTAAAGTCATTGTCCTAAATGCATCATCCTTTAATATAATAAAATGTTGTGATGTAAATTTTAATTTATTTTATAAAAATATTGTAAAATAAAATAAGAGTAAAAATAATTACCGAACATATATCAAATTTTCTATTAGATTTGATTGGTTATTAAATAATTGATCCGATATGCTTTAAGAAATAAATTTATAAACTTTTTTGATTTATTCTTTTTTTTTGTCAAAATCATTTATTAAACAGGAGAATGTTTACATGATATGAATCCTTGTTCAGGGAAGAGAAGAACACATACAAGAAAACTTACAAAACTGTAAATGGAAAAGCACTGCCACCGCAAGGTAAAACAAGACCAATGCGGATGGCGAGACCTCTTAGGGTATTGATGCACCTCACTAATTTGGAACATGGCTTTGTAACCGTAGTCTTCTGAATAGAAGTGACAAAGTCTGATTGACCCTTTTAACGCATGTAGAAGAAACCTCTGCAAAAAACATGATTTGATCTATTCTTGATTATGCTGACCAGGAGCTAATCTCATCCTAAACTGGTAAAGCTAATACCAAAAGTGGCAAGCCGATGGTCGATCCAGAATATAATAATTAAAGCTTAACCTAAGAAATGTAAATACTGATATGTGTCGAAGTAGACCTGACCGTCCCAAAAACTTGGTCTTAACAAACGTCCTTCTCTATACCCAAAACAACAAGCTAGTAAACCCACACATCTGATTACTTCCTAACTTTGCCGAAGACGCCTAGCCTAGTAACCGATTCTAATTTGCCGAAGTCTACTTGTGATCTAATCCTAACCTAACCTTCAGATAGAGGTTTATTTGTAAGTAATGAAACCGACCAAAATCACTTTCTCTTTGTTAGTTCTACCATCTTCTAGCGAAATTTACTTGAGAAGATGTGATCTCCTGAACATCGAAGACATTCGTGGAACTCTTCTGTAACGGCGAAGAGAGGATTCTTTAGATTTAAAAACTGAATTGACTAAAGAAACCGGCCGATATCTCTAATCTGAGAGAACCTTTTTGTAATCGAATGTAGTGCAACAATTCCTAAACTTTGCCCTCCTTGAGCAAAGAGAAGGAATTGAAGATCAAGATCATCAATTCACTAAAGGAGTCTCTATTTCTTGGAGATGATCAGACGGCGACTGTAGGCGAAAGAAGATAAAAGTTCTGGTGAGATTGGTGGCTGTGGCGGCGACAAGTAGGACTCATGGTGCCGATTTCGTGAAGAATCCATAACCCCAGAGTAAATCTCTCTGTCTTCAAGGGAGAATACCTCAGGGAGCTTCATCGTATCATCATTGACCGGCAAGCAACTTGCCGAGCCACACACGCACCGTTCTAAGATTTGGCTGCAAAGAAGTAGTGATAAAATTCAGATGTAGGGCGCGTTATTAATCCATTTGTGGCGAAAGACTAGCAAGGAGTTGACACGAGCATTGGCTTGCTTTTTTGGCGGCGGTGAGACCGGCAAGCCACCAGAAAAGGAGATCGGCACACCGAAGTTTGTCTACAGGAGAGAAAAAGAGTTTTCTCTTTTGATTTATTCATTAGTAACTATTTTATAAGGGTATTAAAATTGTAATTTTCACAAAATTAAAAGTCATTGTCTTAAATGATTCCTCCTTTAATATAATAGATATTTATATATAATAAGTAGGTGACATTTGGTCTAATGACATGTAATAAATCCACTAAAGGCAGGCACACTTGCATATCCACGGATTGAGTCGTACTGCTAATAAGCCGGCCAGTTATGGGTCAGTGTTGACAAAAAAAGATATTTATATATAATATGAAAATATTCTATTTACATAATTTTATATGTGTTGAGCAATATATGTCTTTTTTCTTTTTTTTGTCAACAATTAGATCGACAAGGTCCGATCCATACCCTATCCCACACCCTAAAATCTCTTTTAATTCTACTAGTGTAGTGGGGAGGAATCGAACCCCGGTGCCTTGAGTCATTAGCTAGATCCTAACCACCAGATTAAGAGTAACTCGGCAAAATCCCTTTTAATATATGTCTGTTTTCAAAAAATTTAAAACATAATATATGTAGAAAAAATCTAAAATTTTCATAAATTTTTGGATGTCAATTTTTAAATTTATTTTATAATAATATGATAAAATAAAGTAGGAGTGAAAATAATTACTAAAAATGTATCAAATCTTCTATTAGAGTTGATTGATTATTAAAAATTAGATCTGATATGGGTTAAAAATAAACTTATAAACTTTTATGATCTATTCATAATACACCGTTTTATAGAAAAAATTGTAATTGTAATTTTTTACAAAATTTAAATGCATCCTCCTTTAATATAATAGATTTAATAGTAATTATCTTTCAAAATTAAAATGAGATGGATAAGGCATGAAAAAAAAGAGATTTTTTTAATGGATAAAACCTTTCACGCCATCATTAAGAGTAACTCCACGATGACACCAGACATTTGTTTGCCACAAGTGGCTGTCAAACCGATTTTTACGCTCGAAACACTATCATCTCCCAGCTTACAAACCGTTCGATCTCTTCATAGCAGAAAAAGTGGGGAAATACGATATATTCTAAGAAGAAAATTGTTGTGAATTGATCTCTTCATTCATGTTGTGAAATTGATCTCTTCATTCATGGTGGAAGAAATTGGAGTGTTGGTCACATTCCACATTAGGTACAAGCTAGTGTTGGAGATATATATATTGTGGGTTATACCTCTAACAAACTCTTCAAGGCTAAAACTTTACGGCTCATATCACAAAGAATAAAAAAGGAAGTGTATTTGGAAGACCTAATCTCAAATTTCTTTTCTTGAGATAAAGAAATGATTATAAAGTAACAAATAAGTTTACATGAAAAGAAAGACAAGTGTCTTTTCATTAAAAGATGAAAACAGAACAAAAGAGTAACCCACAGTATGGATTAAAGGAACTATCCATTGTCCTCACTTCACTTTTCTAATTGCTTACAAAGCACCTGCCTTTACTTGAGAGTTGAGACCAATGAAAGATATGTATCTTTACATCTGTATGTTCTGAAGTAGAAATCTAACCAGCCTTTCTTCATTTGATGCAGTAGTACACACGTGGTGCTCTTCAACACCAAACGTATTGTGGAGATTGTCAATCATTCTTTTCAACACGTGGATTTCAAGAGGAAAGCTCGAGAGCAATGATACTGTGAATCCACAAAATGTTGCAATGTCGAAGTCTCGAAACAGGTCTTGCAATAATAGTGTTGCTGGGAAAATGTCCTAAATCTTAATAAATTTTACCACAGTACTGATTTTTTATTGAACTATTGAACCCTTCTTAAATGTTAATTTAATGTTTAACAATTTAAAAAATCTAGCTACATAAATTTCCTAATTGTTGCCGATTTCTACATTAACCGTTAGTCAACAGTTAAGTCTTCGTCATTCCATAGATGGCCGACACGTATATGGCTGATTAAGCGACACCTATATAGTAAAATCAAAAAATCGAAAACAAATTAAGAAAAATCCAAAAGAATTTGAAAAACCAAAGAAAAAATTTAAAAATTTTAGGAAAATATATATGTAAATAAAAAAACAAAAATAAAATTATAAAAATAAAAAATAAGAAAGTAAAAATAATTTTTGAAAAATCAAAAAAAAAATTGGAAGAAAATTATTTAAAAAATTAATAAATAAATTAATACAATCCATTACAACCTAATTAAACAAAAAATAGACGCGATAACTAACCGCAGAATACAAGCATAATACAACTTGACTACTATCATAATCCACCCAATTCAAAAATCTTTATCTCTAAAACCTCTATTCAAAATTTGTCACAAACCCTAGAAATTTTCAACAAATCAAGTGTTTTTGGTATGGTAATAGGTACACCTATATAAATGAGTTAATGAAGCATAGTCGATGCTTCTAACATTATAGATGCTTCTGACACTAGGTGCCTCAGACAAATCATTTATATTATATGTTTCGTCAACTCATTTATGTAGGTGTTCAATCATAAAACTTTGACGTCTTACTAAGTATTTTGTTGAAATTGGAAATTGACATTCAAGAAGTTGAAAAAAAACATGGAAATGAGTTGATGAAACATGTAATATAAATGAGTTGCTTGAAGCACCTAATGCCGGAAACATCAATAATGTTTCATAAACTCATTTATGTAGGTTCACCTATTACCATGTCAAAAGTACTTGATTTGTTGTAGATTTCTAGGGTTTTAGAGTTAAAAATTTTTTGAATCGGGTGAATTATGATTTTAATTGGGTTGTAACTACGTATATTTTTTGGTTAATTATCTAGTCTATTTATCGGTTAGTTAGGTTGTAATGAGTTGTATTTAATTTATTTTAAATTTTTAAATTTTTTTTCTAATTTTTAAATATTTTTAAAAATATTTTAAGTTTGAAACTTTTTATTCATTTTTAAAAAATTTTATTTTATTTATATTTATTTTTATAAAATTTTAAATTTTTTCTTTAATTTTCTGTATTTTTCTCGATTTTTTTGAATTTTGTATTGATTTTTTCGATTGTTTTTGAATTTTTGTTTTATTTTTATTTCATCCGTATACGTCACTTAAATCAACCGTACACGTGTCGTCTGACAGAAACTTAACCGTTGACTAATGGTATTAATGGTCAATATAAAAATTAACCATAATTAAAAAACTCATATAGCTTTTTAAAATTTTTAAGAATACAAATTCAAAAGTTTATTGAGGAATCGGCACTGCGAACATTGCCCTTTTCCCTAATGTTGCTCATATTGAGATCCAAGTATATACAGTAACGCGCTTAGGCCCATATTACAATACAAGAAAAGTTCCTCTTATTCATTAAAACAATGAGTCCAACAAGTGAAAACAAACAAAGAGAGGAGAGAAAAACACAGTTCTGTTTTGTGTTTTAAGAATTCCGAACAAATGGGAAGTCAATAAAATTGCTTTAGACAATCCATGAGAGCATCAGTGTGTTCAGGCTTTCCAGCAGAAACTCGAACATAACCTTTAAGCTCTTGACTGTTGTAATGACGAACCATCACACCCATCTTCGCCAAATCCTCTTTCAGCTTCTTGGCGTCCATTCCAGATGTGACCTCACAGAGAATGAAATTCGAATGGCTCGGATAAGGATTCAAGAAAGGGACTTCTTTTAAAAGCCCGAAAAGTCTCTCTCTTTCTCGTACCAATGCGTCTCTCACGTCTTCTAAGTATTTCCCGTTTGAAAGTGCTGCTAATGCAGCTACTTCCCCTGCAACAGATACATTATATGGTTGCTTCGCTCTCCACAAGTATTCAATAATGCTCAATGGAAACGCTCCATATCCAACTCGAAGCCCGGCTAAACCTGAAATGTCATAACAACTCTTAGATGCAGGCTTTTTATATGTACTAATTAGATTTATTGTGGCACACCCAAATTTACCAGCTCGTTTGCTAAATGTGCGGAGAACGATTAGGTTTTCATACTTCTTCACCCATTTCATCCTTGATTCAACTCCGGAGAATTCAATGTAAGCCTCATCCAGGACAACAAGTACTGGCATTGCTAGAATCTTCAGCAGATCATCCTCGCTGATGATACTGTAGAAAAAAAAAACTTGGATTAGGACGACAAAGTAATATTTTCCTTGTGTTTAGAGTGGTGTTTTACCTCCCATCTGGATTGTTGGGAGATGTTAGGAATATGCATTTTGGTTTTTCTAGTTCTACAACTTCAGTGATACGGTCTACATTCAAGCTGAAATCAGGTTTCCTTGGAACTGTGAAGCAAACAAAGACCAACGTGTCTAAGACTGCATATAAAGAAAGAGAAAGAGAAGAAACTTTGAATATCGTAAATTTTTCACCTTTGATGACACCTGCTCCATTGACAGCCGCATCAAAAACATACATTGAGAAAGTTGGAGGACAGTCTATAATCTTCTCCCCAGGATCTAACACGCACCTGCAAAACAGAGATTAGTCAGAACAAATGCAGTCTTGTTGGGGAAGAACTGAAAATACCAAATTTCCAAGCCAGACCTCATGATCAAATCGATTAGTTCGTCAGCACCACAGCCTACAAGTATGTGTTCTGACTCAAGACCAGAGTCTAGAGCGAGGGCATCACGAAGTCTACGACTTTGAGGATCAGGATAGACGTAAGGGAATTTCATATTGCCTAGTGCTTCAAAAACCTACACAGAGCATCTGAAACCTGAAGTCAGGGAGGACGACTAACCAAAAAATTATACATTTTGCAGTCATGAACAACAAATCTATGAGTGAAAGAAAGATATAAACTTGCCTCCGGAGGAGGACCATAAGGATTCTCATTCGCATCTAACTTGACAATATCCTCAGGCTTTCTTCCTAATTGAGCAGACAATACCTATTTACAAACAAACAGTTCACATTTTAGAAGATAAATTCAATTCAATCCAAACATCTGATGTCATCTTGAAATCACCTCAAAGGGTAAAATTGGTTGATAAGCAGCCAATTGCCTCAAATGTGGACGGATAAAAGAGTCTCCCATGCTTATGTTCTTGGATTCGTCCACGGAAGCATGAACACAATAAACCTTGCTGATGCTTCTCCGGAACGAGCAAAAAGGTTTCCTCAAAACTCGCGACTTTCGAAAATTTGCCTCTGAAGAACGAATGGAGAACGTCAGAGAGCCCTGAACATCGATCACACCCATCAGTTTTTTGTTTGTTTTGTCTGCGCAGATGAAAATGAAGTGAGCTCAAACTAGTCTAAGAATCTGATGCATTTGGTCAACTCCACATCCAATATCAAGAGATAAGCACATAACGACCGAGGCCAAAACTTATGAACCTGAAAGCTGTGAGAAAGAGACACAAATGGCTTCAATGGAGAAAACCCTAAGTGGACTAGAAATGGGGGTAGCAGAGATTAGCAAGAGTCAGATCAAAAGACAAAAGACAAAAGACAAAAGCCACAAATTTTCTATGACCCATTTGTGATTAGTGGAGAAAGTTGGGATGTTTTAATATTCTGATTTCTGAGTCTAAAGGTGAGAATTCCCCGTACCAATTTAGGGATTAACCGAAATTAGATCCTTAACCGGGCTATGAAAATTCGGGTCAATTAGGATAGTAGGTGAGAGTCGTGCCGTTAGACAGACACCTTGACCTTATAGAAAGGTTTACAAGTCTTGTTACTAGAATATTAAATTATAAAGTCTACTTCGTTTTAATATTTTATATTAAATGATTGTCACCTAATCTCCCTTCCATTTTGCCAATGATCCCGGAGAAGCCTTGTATCATTTTTGTGAACATTCATGATAATCTTCATATATCCAAAAGTTTTATGTATGTCCATATATCTACTAAACTTGGAGCGATTATGATGAATTTTGATTGATCCATTGCATTAATATAGATTCATAGTCTATCGGCTCTCGGATGTGCAACATGTGTGTAAATCATAATCTAAGATTCTTCTTGTTTTACTAAACGATTTGAGAAATTGAAAGAGCAAAAACAACAAAGACACGGAGGATTTACAAATTTGGATTTCGATGTGAGATCCTACATCTCGCCATAGTTCATGAGAACTCTGGATTCTTCTTCAATTAACACCGGTAAACTTAGTTCGAGAACTTGAGCTTTTACAGTGAATAACAGAACTTAAAACTTTCTCTTTTTTATCCCTCTCTATCTAAATCACTCACCCAAAACTATGAAAGAATGAAGAAGATAGATGATTTGAATTATACAGAGGAAGAAGAAACTATAACAACCCCGTTAATCCCTTAACAGACATACCAGCTTTTGATTCACTCTTATCCGCCTTCAATCTTTGTCCTCGCTTGATTGAGAGAACCACGTGGTGTTGACAGATTAGTTAATAACTTGACTTAAACCAGATCAATAACTGGATCGGTTTAGCCCCTGATTGCTTAACCATAATCAGAAATAAATGTACTTTAAGCCTCTAAAACTTGAGTTTTTGACTGACTTGGTGTAAATAAACTTGATCATGACTATAACTTTCAAATCTCCACCTTAGTCTTGATCAAAACCTGAAACTTGGTGGATCCTTTCTTCTCTTTTGAGAACCCTACTGCATCGATGTTTGAAGCATCTTTAATGCTTCTTGAAGCTTGTAAACTCGGATAACTTTGGTAAAAATGTTTGTTGGGTTGTAATCTGTTGAAATCTTCTGGAGTTGAAGAATTCCTTCACTGATGCAATCTCTTATGAAGTGATACTTCACTACAACATGCTTGGTTCTATCGTGATAAATTGGGTTCTTAGCCAGTGAAATTACACTCTGTGAATCGCAATGTATTGTGACTTTGTTTTGAGGATAACCAAACTCTGCTGTCAGTCCTTTTAACCAGATAGCCTCCCTTGCTGCTTCTGTTAAGGCAACATATTATGCTTCAGTAGTTGATAAAGCTACTACCTTTTGAAGCCTAGACCTCCAGCTAATTACATTTCCTCAAGCTGTGAAAACCATTCCAGATATAGACTTCCTATTGTCGAGATCTGTTGCATAATCTGAGTCACTAAATCCTTCAATCTTGAACTTCCCTTTATTCATGTAGCTCAGGCCTGTTGAAACTGATCCTTTGATGTACCTCAAAACCCATTTAACTACTTGCCAATGATCTTTAAGGGGCTTGCTCATGAAACAACTTATCATTCTTACTGAGTATGCTATATCTGGTCTAGTACAGTTGAGTATATAATACTCCCCACGACACTTTGATATGGAATACTTCTCATGACATCTTGATGATCATGTGCTTCTCTTTCTATTACTGTCTTGAGTTTGAAATGAGCTCCATGAGGAGTTGCTACCTCTTGTGATTGATCCACCTTGAAGTTTCCTAACACCTTGAGCAAGTAACTCTGTTGAGAAACGTTCAACAATCCTGTAGCTCTGTATCTTGTGATTTCCATGCCTAAGATCTTCTTGGTTTCACCTAAATCCTTCATCTCAAACTCAGAACTCAACATAACTTTAAGATTGTTAATCTCATATTTATTCTTAGAAGCAATTAAGATATCCTCAACATAAAGCAATAGATACAAATATGAATTATCATGAAATCTTTTAAGATAAACACAATAATCATATTCACTTCTAGAATAACCTTTCAGAATCATAAATTCATCAAACCTTTTATTCCATTGTCTAGAGGATTGTTTAAGGCCATATAGAGACTTCTTTAGGAGCCAGACTTTGTCTGGGTTCTGTGGATCTGTATAGCTTTCAGGTTGCTCCATTACAATGAATTCGTCCAGATATCCGTGAAAAAAAGTTGTCTTCACGTCTAACTGATGCAACTCTATGTAGTATGTGTAACAAGAAATAAGAGATACCTTATAGTCACATGTTTTACAACAAGAGCAAAAATCTCATTGTAGTCCACTCCTTTATTTTGAGATTAACCTTTGGCAACCAACCTTGCCTTAAATCTTGGTTTCTCC
The DNA here is from genome assembly GCA_900406435.1 of Lepidium aucheri. Classification (NCBI taxonomy): domain Eukaryota; kingdom Viridiplantae; phylum Streptophyta; class Magnoliopsida; order Brassicales; family Brassicaceae; genus Lepidium; species Lepidium aucheri. Next base: position 9,934 of record OVBA01006548.1, read on the forward strand.
ATACCTGCAACACCAGCTTTACGTTTAAAAATCCATTTATAGCCTATTACCTTTTTATTCTTAGGTCTGTCAATGTATATCCATGTTCCATTCTTCTTTAAAGATAAAATCTCTTCATCTACTACTTCAGTCCATTTCTCACTATATGGATCCTTTAAAGCTTCAGCGTAGCTTGTTGGTTCATTATCTCCTGCATCTTTTGTTAACATGGAGGTAAAACCAGACAAATCATCATCATTATCCTCATCGTCATATAAGTAATCTTGTAACCTGGATGGAGGAGTGATTTGTCTTCCGGTCTATCTCGTGCTAGCTGGTATTCCTCGAGGTTTTCTGGTTCAATCTCTTGAGCATGTTGCTCTTCCAAAGGATTTTGAGTATCGGCTTGTTCTGTAACTTGTTCTCTTTCACCTCCACCTTGAACTTCAATTCTTGGTGTATCTGAAACTAATTGAAACTCAAGTTCATTAGTAATATCATCATTTTATCTAATTACCATTACTTGATTTGTAATCCTTATAATTGTGTCTTCTCTAAAGAAAATGTTCCTTGTGATTGTACATCGATCTACATTTATCAGCCATACTCGATATCTTTTAACCCCTTCAGCATATCCTGTGAAGACTCTTCTTTTGGCTCTTGGCTCTAACTTTCTTTCACTTGAGTGAGCATATATTATACAGCCATATTTTCTTAGATCCTTTAAACTTGGCATAACTGAAGTCCACGTTTCCTCTGGAACTTTGAAGTTGATTGCTGAAGAAGGAGATCGATTTATGAGAAATACAGCTATAGAAGCTGCCTCAACCCAAAATTATTTGTATAAACCGCTTTCACTGAGCATACTTTTGACTTTAAGGTGCAGTTTAATCTCTCTGCAACTCCATTTTACTGTAGAGTGTAGGTGCAAGTTTTGTGCCTCACTATGCCTTCTTCCTTACAGTGATTGCAAAATTGCTGGTTACAGAATTCGAGGCCATTGACTATTCTCAACTTCTTTCCTTTCCTCTCTGACTGAGTTTCAACCATTTTTTTTCATTCTTTAAAGTGTTTGAACACTTACCTTTGTTCCTGAGGAAGTAAATTCAAACTTTACGTGTGTAATCATCAGTAAATGTGAGAAAGTACTGACATCTGCTTATGATTAATGGCACATTAGAAGAACTCCACAAGTCTGAATAAATATAATCAAGTTTCTTCTTTGTGACATACAAAGTTGGTCCAAAACTCACTCGATGTGTCTTCCTTATGATACAGTCTTCGCAAAATCCAATCTAAGTAATTTTACTGTCTTTAAAACACCTTTTCTTTGTCAATTCTTGTAAACCTTTCTATCCAATGTGACCTAGACGACTATGCCAAAGCCTTGTTTCATCTTCTGTTGACTTTCCTAAGTTTACATTGTTTAATTCTGCAACTAGCTCGAATCTTAGCTGTACCTTGGAGAATGTAGAGAGAATGATGTCTTTTACCTAACGTAATTACCATACATCCCTTGATGACCTTAAGAATACCATTTCTTCCTTTGAACTCACAAACTTTTTCTTCTAACTTGTACCTAAGGAAATCAAATTTTGAGAAATCTGAGGCATATATCTTACAGAGACTGTAATCTCCAGTTCCATCAAAGATTGCTATCTTCAATTTTGTTTTGGTGTTTGACATCTTCAAGCTCCAATTTTTTCACCGAGCTTCAAATCTGATTCTTGCGAAAGAGAGAGAGACCTAACCTTGGCACGTGATACCAATTTGTGAATCCTAATCTAAGATCCTTCTAGTGTTACTTAGCAATTTGAGGAATTGAAAGAGCAAAAAAAACAAAGACACAGAGGATTTACGAGTTTGGATCTCGATGTGAGATCCTACATCTTGCCGGAGTTCATGAGAACTCCGGATTCTTCTTCTATTAACACCGGTAAACTTAGCTAGAGAACTTGAGCTTTTATAGTGAATAACATAACTCAAAACTTTTTCTTCTTTCTCTCTCCCTATCTAAATCACTCACCCAAAACTATGAAAGAATTAAAAAAAAAAGATTTCAATTATACAGAGAAAAAAAGGAAACTATAACAACTCCAATAATCCCTTAACGTACATATCGACTTCTGATTCACTCTTATCCACCTTCAATCTTCGTCCTTGCTTGATAGATTGAGAGAGTCACATGGCGTTAAAAGATTAGGTAATAACTTGGCTAAACCGGATAAATAACCAAATCGGTTTAGCCCCTAATTGCTTACCATAATCAGAAAAAATGTACTTGAAGCCTTTGAAATTTGAGTCTTCGAATGACTTGATGTAAATAAACTTGATCATGACTATAATCTTCAATGTGCATTTGTAAAAAGCCCTAATATTTTTTCAAAAAAATTTAGGGGGATGTATTGAATCAAACATTTTAGGTGATTTGATAGGATTTAAATTTTGATAGATTTTGAAAGATTTTAAGAGATTTTTTGGTGTATTTAGTATGATTTTAGTTCATTTAAAAAAAATAAAAACAATTGATTAGATGATTTTAGAAGATTTTGTTGTGAGAGTTTATGTGATTCTATATTATTTTTAATTTCAAAAGTAAATATTTAGCTCATTTTTTTTGTTCCAGAATAGACTGAGGCAAACAAAAATAGATCAAATCATTGTAACATACCTATAGTTTCTTCGTTCTCCAAGAGATTTTCTACATCAATCATTTAATTTCTTTTGCCCATTAGTTTAGCAAGAGCACTCGTAAACATCAAATAATTATAACGTAAATAAAGCTTCTCTGCAACATCTCTCAAGTGTTCTTCTCAATATAATCTTTTTACATACCTTTTTACTTGACCCATGAACGATGAAGCATAAACAATGTTTGGAGAATACAACTGGAAAAAGAGGAATAAACGCTTCACACATTCTCTTTTGGTCCATATAATAGTTTATCTTAATTCATTCTTGGTATGTTGAAAACAAGAGGAAAGCATTAAACTTTACAAGGTTTCGATCAAAACTATACCACAAAGAATACTTACTTTCTCTGTTTCTAACTCTTAAAACATCAACATTAGTGATTACATCCTCCCCTGCCTTATTGATCTGCACAAACGATAAATATATCACCCAACAAAAACAATACCTGATTTTTTCTTTTTCAAAGTTATTAGATTAAATATTACTACAACTAAAATAGACAAATCCCTAAAGACTCTTCACCCTTTAAGACCCTATTACAGAAAAAACTGATCAAAAGAGTGTCAAGTTTTTCGAATTGGTTTTTCACAAATTAGCAAGAGATGTGACACTAGCTGGATCAGAGACATCAAGATGATGAAAGAAAAATGCTTTAATCATAAATCTCGAGCTCTTTCTTCACTATCTTAATAGCTTCAACTCCTCTATTTTCATCTTTATTGGTACATACATCACTAACAACATATTAGTAGTGAAGATAGACGTCCCGATATAACAAGGATTGTGAGTACATGAAAGAGAAGCTACTTAATGTGAACTTTTCTATACTGCTTTTTAATCTCATTAATGGAAGAATCAAAGAATAGGTTAAGGTGTCACTAATGGAGGAAACTAGAAGATACAGAGTTGATGTTCTAAAATCAAAATTCAGAGATTTGAATGCTAAAAAGTGTCAAAATCAATGTCTGGATCATGAGTGTTATCGAATGACTCATTTTGGACAGCTGATGCCTCTAAATCATTGTTTTAGATGTGGAAAACACTTTTGAACCTCAGACTTCTTGCAGAACTTGTTTCTTTATTGCAACATAGAAAATGGCTTACAAGCAAACTACTGGTTCGATAATTAGTGTGCTCTTGGACCACTCATCTCAATTACAGGACCACAAGGTCCACAATTGATGGGTATACCTTCAGATGTTGTTGTTGCGCAAGGTTGTGACAATGGAACATGGATTTTTGCCTACTCAACGCACTCATAAACAAGCATTGTGTACTCTACAAAATGGACTGCAATCTGCAAATACTCATCTTCCTTCTGGTGACCAAGATGCTTATGTATGGAAAGTAGATGCTCTGCTCTTACAGTTTTCTCTTCAAAGCTTTTATGAGAAAAATTACATCCCAGAGCAGCAAGAGTTTCATGGCACAGCTCGGTCTGGTTCAAGGGACATGTTCCTAAGCATGCCTTTCCGTTTTGAGTCTCCACAAATTTACGATTTGATTTTGAGAAAGAAGCAACAATTGGTTTTGTTTTGTTTTCATTCGGGGGATTAACGAAGATGGGTATTTTCTTTTTTAAATCCCACCTAAATAGGTGAGTATTTCAGATTTTATTTTTTCAACTAAAAAGTTATTCAAAATCTCCTTAAAATAAGATTGAATAGTTTTTATAAATAAGAATCCTTAAGTTTTGAATAACAAGAGGTTTCATATGATTTTAATAAGAAGAGACGGTGTATTATTTTAAGTGATTTTATAGAAATCTTAAATTCAATAACACAAGATTTCAGAAAAGATTTAGGAATCATCAGTTTAATAATAGGTGATTTTAAAACCCCCAAAATCACCTAAAATATTTAATTCAATACATCCTTTTAGTGCCCAAATGTTTTAGATTTTTTTTTTGGAAATAGGGCCTATTTAACTAAATTGAATATGTCTAATGATTTGTTGAGTGGGGACTTGTAGTTGACCATCTTGTCTTTGTAATATACTTTTAATTATTAGAAGAACAAAAACAAAAGTTTATAAGGATATGAACCAACTGAGTAAGTGCAGAACTCAACAATTTTAAAACCCTTTAACACCAGAATAAAATTATAGAAGGATGCATTTAGAACAATGACTTTGACTTTGTAAGAAATTACACGTTTAAATCATTTAAGAACAACAAAATTATGAATAAATAAACAAAGTTAATAAATTTAAATTTTAACCTATATTGGATCACATATTTAATAATTAATCATATTCAATAGAAAACTTGATATAATTTTAATAATGATTTGTATTCTTACTTTATTTTATCATATTTTTATATAATAAAATTAAAAAACTAATGTAAATTTTAGATTTGTTTCTACATATATTATGTTTTAAAATTCTGAAAATAGGCATATGTTACTCTACATAGATATATTATGTATATTTAACATGTTCATATTGTAATACCCAGACCCGAGGACTCAAATTTAGACTCGGCCCAAAAAAGAAGATCCGAACCCAAAGCCGAACGACCTAAATACCTAAATGAGTCATAAATTTTTGGACCCGAAAAATTGGACCCAAACTGAAAACCGAACCCGTACCTCGAAGATTCAAATTTATAGTATTTTTAAAATATTTTACGAGTATTATTTTGGTATATTTAAATATATTCATATAGCTTTTGAATATTTGGATAATCAAATATGTATTAGATAACTTTTTGTCATTTTAAGTATTATTTTTGGTAATTTTAGGATTTTTGTTTGAATACTTTCATGTAATTGAGTATTTGAGTAATTTTTGGTTTTTTAAATTTGGGCCCAAACCTAAATATAACCGACTTTGAATCGATCCAAAACAGTAAAGAGTAAAAAGTCCTATATAAGTATAAAAATTCCAGATCCAAAAAACTCAAACCCGGAAAAACTCGACCCAAGAACCCAAATGTCCAAACCTAAATATTGATATAAATATAAATAATAATACGACAAATTGTAAATGACCATATATAAATAAAAGATAAATGACCATATATATTATGAAAAAATTATATTGCATAAAAATATTTTTTAATGCATTAGATTTCTTTGTATATACATATAATAATAATAATTTATGAGATATATATTGATTTTTATGAGCATATATAATTCTTAAACGACGGAAAAAATATAATTTTTAAACAAGCACATATTATAAAAAATTATTTATGAGAATAAATAAGTTATAAAAATAAGATAAAATAATATTTATTTATTATGGCCATATTTTTATTAAAATTTATATATAGTTTTTATATAAAAATAGTAATATGGTAACAAGTAAAAAAAATTGATATTTATAAACAAAATTTTTTTTAGCACATATATATTTGTAAGCTTATATGAGTTCTAAGCGAACAAAAGTTAGAAATTTTTTTATAAAACATAAAATTTGTTAAAAGATAAAAAATAGATTTTTTATAAAACATATATTTGATATTCAATAATAAAAATAGGGGTCACTGATATTCATTTATTGCATGTTATCTGATGTTACATGTTATTTCATAATAATAAGCATCTAATAATGATTCATTAAATAAAGAATATAGTTCACTAAATATTATATGTTATTTGTTAATAATATATGTTATTTTTTGTTAACAATTGGATTAACAAAGTCTGATCATTTAGATATTATACTATAACTATCTTGACAAATCACAAGACTATAATATCACAAATCATTCAATAATAATTATTCATTTGATTTAACATGTCATTGAATATATAGAATCGAAATAACACTTTGTAAAAGAATTGCTCTCTTTATTAATTTAGGAAAATAACTCAAAATATTTAGCTTACAAGAATAACTCTCTCAAAGCTCTCAATCGAAATTGGTGAGGATTGTTATGATTCAACAACCCTATTTATAACCACATATCCTAATCCTAATTGATATAGGTAACTCTAGTTCTAGATAACTCCTAGAATCTAATTAATCCTTATTTTCTTAGGATAGCTTGCACTTCAAGCTAATCTCTTGATCTTATCATTAAGCTTATCTTCAACATTCTCCCCCTTAAGCTTGATGTCTTGAACGCCAAT
>OVBA01006549.1:0-16681 GCA_900406435.1 Lepidium aucheri
ATGAGAATTTGAAAAAGGCTGCAGGAAATGATAAGACAAAATATCAAACTTCGGGAAATGGTACAATTTTGGTCAATGGTCGTGTGTGTGTTCCTAATGATCAAGGATTAAAGGATGAAATCCTTAAGNTCTAAGTTAGCAATCCACCCGGGATCGACAAAGATGTACCGAGACTTGAAAAGGTACTATCATTGGACAGGAATGAAACATGATGTGGCTAAGTGGGTATCGGAATGCCCAACTTGCCAATTGGTGCCACACTACGTGTAATAATTCGAGTTAAAGAAAGCGATTACAGAATCTCGACTCTGATTAACACACACTGTTTGGTAATTCATTCACTGTTAGTCCGCAGTTCCCTTTTAAGGGTTCTACACCGATTACATAGTATAGTGTTAGGATAATTTTTTTTGGTTTGATAAATTTTGATTATCGGGTAACCATTCGGTTAATCTAATCGAACCGACCTGAAATAACTGAAATCCCACCTGAACCATCGCTGATTGATCCAAATTACATATAGGTAACCGAACCGATTTATCCAAAACTCGGTTCAGTTCGGTTCGAGCAAATCAGTTCGGCTAATAAGAAGGTTTGGTTAAAAACTAGAATACCAAATACCTATTCTTCTATTATTTTTTTCTGATAAAGTATTCTTTCTATCTTGATAAATGCAAAACCTACTTTTATGGTAATGTAATTAACTTCGTGATGTGAAGAAACCAATAACTAGTTAAAATTTTATGGTCATCAATCTTTCTCCCCTTCAAATAAGGACGAGCATATACTATGAATCAATTGAGTATACGAAATCACATCCAACTATATCTTGTAGATATTTTGCATACGAATATCATTGTCAAATTAAAAGAAAATACAAAAGATATAAATAAAAATTGAAGAAAAGAATACTCAATTAAAAAAGAAAAAGGTAAGACAAAAAATAAGTGGGGTCAATATAAACGAAGCATTGTCTCTTCATCTCTTCAGTCGCTTCTTCTTGCTCCTCTCATCATTCTCTCTCACTAAACAGAGAGAAAAAAAAAAGATGGTTCTTACACGAACCGCGACGAACAGTGACGAATCTGTCTGTTCTACGTTTGGATCTCGCTATGTTCGTACTTCACTTCCCAAGTAAGTAAACCTAATGAATATATATATATATACATAATCAAAAACATTTTGAATTCGTTTCTTATTGTTTGGATATTGGTTTACTGCTAATTAAGGTATGAGATTGGTGAGAGCTCGATACCGAAGGACGCTGCGTATCAGATCATAAAAGATGAGTTGATGCTTGATGGTAACCCAAGGCTGAACCTAGCTTCCTTCGTTACGACTTGGATGGAGCCAGAATGTGACAAACTCATCATGGACTCTATTAACAAAAACTACGTTGACATGGACGAGTACCCTGTTACAACCGAGCTTCAGGTCTCTCCAATCTCTCTTCATCTTTTTATCAGCGTAAACTCAAATCAACTTACAGAATTAGTTTGGAATGGTTACAATTGTGCTACGGTTTTGGATTAGAGGGGTTGGACTTCAATACAAATCCAACCGAACCGAAATACTCAAACCAAAAACTGAATCATATGGTTTAAATGTGTTTACTTTTTTTTTGTATTTATACCAAATTGGAGCAAAAAAAAACATATCGAAATATTAAAAATTTCTGAAAATTAAATATGAACCATCAATTGTAGATTACATGTTTGTTTGAATACCACTATCCATAAACTGCATTTTCAGAAAACCCCAATAAATCCAAATAGAAATGCGAATTGGAGATCCTCAAATTGGGAGGGAGATAAATGTTTTTGTGGAAAATGAAAAACACTGATTAATTCGTAAACAGTGTTTGGTAATAATCCCAGATTAATTTCTCCTTACCAATATTACAAGAAGACAAATTTTGTTATTTATGCTTTTTCTTTTTCAATTTACAGTAATTTATGATATTTAAATTTTCCTTTATTTTTAGGTCGGCAATTTTAAGTTTTGCTTTTTAATATAATAAAAGAAATATAAATAATACATACGTGTTTAGCTCTGATTAGCGGGGCCGAGATATCCAAGCTTTTAGGACTGTGGAATTCTTAGTTTTGTAGGTTAGTTTCCTCAATCCTAAATACGTAAAATTGACTAATGTGAAATTGTCATCAATACTAGTGGCCCACTTAACGTAGACTTGTAGAAAAAACATTGCATACAGTTAAACCAATCAATCAAGTATAAAAACTATTATGTGAAATGTTTGAAGAATCAAAAGTATGGAAGAAAAAGAAGGTAACGAATAATAATTGAGTAGTAGCCCAAAGAAAAAGTTGGCATATATGTCGGCAACCTCTATTCGATCCACACATCGCCACAGAATTCTTAGGTTTCGATTGGTCCACCTGAATTTTTTATGTTTATGCGTGGTATACGTTATGAAAAGAAACTATGTATTATTAAGAATTGAATTAGAATTTGGAATAAAGTGACGAAATATAAAACGTCAATAAATTACAAAAAAGAATTAGTCCCTTCGGGGACATCCGATAAAAATTACAAAAAAGAATTAGAGCTAGCTGTTGTGATGAGAGGTAGGAGGAACCCACCCTCCACTAAAATCCCGTGATTGCGAGGTCAATCGTCACCATTATTCTTTCTTTTCTTTTCTTTTTTGGTAAATTAATTAGTCACCATTATTCTTTTTCTTGTAAAGCTTAGATATTTCATCTCTAAGAAGTTGGTTTTTGTTTTTCACAAAAATAAAAGTTGGTATTTGGTTTGGTTTTCAACGGTTATGTGATGACATCAATATCATCTATTACTTCATCCCGATTTTTATGTTCTTATATTGTTTTATTTTCATCAAAAATAATTAACCATCTGTCCCAAAATATAAGATCTTTTAGAGGTTTTTATTTGTTTTATTTTATTAAATGTTTTGGGAATTCCAATACAAAATTTAATGTATCTAATATTTTTTGACTATTAAAATTCTGCAGTTTTTGTTATGATTTGTCAAATTGCAATAAACTAAAATACTAAATAATTTTTTTAAACAAATCAAATAAAGTGTCTAAATAAATATATTTTTGACTAGAAAATCTTATATTTCGGGACAGAGAAAGTAAGTTTTTAGCCCATGTAAAATAGTTTATAATAATTTTATCAAAAGAAGAATAGTATATAATATCTTTAGTTTACAATTTGAATTTTATTGTAGGAAAATTGTGACGATCAATACCAAACTATGCAAATTTATGAGAAATCTGTCGGAATCCCGTAGTCCTCTCCGACAAATTTTCTCATCAGAAATAATCATATTTATAGTTTGATAAAAAAAATCTGAATATACTTATATAATATGATTAATGAGGTTCTAGCTTGTGGTTGATAACAAAGAGAAAAAAAAAAAAGGGAAAAGAATTCTATGTATATTAATCTTTCATTTTTTGGCATACGACTATATCAATCTTGTAACTTGCTTGTCAACAAAGGAATTATCAATAGGTTATTGTTTTCTGACTAAATAAGATGTGGTCCATTAATAATAAATTGGAATTGTCGTTAAAAACAGAACCGATGTGTAAACATGATAGCTCGACTGTTCAATGCACCACTGGGAGAATCTGAGACTGCAGTCGGAGTAGGTACTGTTGGGTCTTCGGAAGCCATCATGTTGGCCGGATTGGCCTTCAAACGAAATTGGCAGAACAAACGCAAGGCCGAGGGTAAAGCTTATGACAAACCTAACATTGTCACTGGAGCCAATGTTCAAGTGAGTATAACTACATTATATACATTGACCAAATTGTTTTAAGATGTATCTTGTTTAGTCATTTCTTTATATATAGTGCTAATTAATAAGGTCTAATTCCATCTTCATAGCAGACCATCTATATGTGTTCACTTTATCTAATTCACTTTAAGAAACAAAGTTTGTAAATTAATTAAGCATAATAACTCATTAATTTTAGGTGTGTTGGGAGAAATTCGCTCGGTACTTCGAGGTGGAGCTAAAAGAAGTAAAGCTAAGTGAAGGTTACTATGTGATGGATCCAGATAAAGCAGCAGATATGGTGGACGAGAACACAATCTGTGTAGCAGCCATACTTGGGTCAACACTCAACGGTGAGTTTGAAGACGTCAAACGTCTCAATGACTTGTTAGTCAAGAAAAACGAAGAGACTGGTTGGAACACACCGATCCATGTGGATGCAGCAAGTGGAGGATTCATAGCTCCATTTATTTACCCTGAATTGGAATGGGACTTTAGGCTTCCTTTGGTGAAGAGCATTAATGTGAGTGGTCATAAGTATGGATTGGTTTATGCTGGTATTGGTTGGGTCGTGTGGAGGACTCAACAGGATTTGCCTGATGAACTCATCTTTCATATCAACTATCTTGGTGCTGATCAACCAACTTTCACTCTCAATTTCTCCAAGGGTACGTATCTTTCATATTATTTGTATAATGATATATCTTCAATAATTTATCTTGTTCAATCGTTTATTGCCTGATTGTTGTAGGATCGAGCCAAATTATTGCTCAATACTACCAGCTCATTCGTCTTGGATTCGAGGTGAGTCTATCAAACAATAAAATATGATCCTAGAATAGGCTTGATGTTGTGTAATGGGATGTTTTGGTTTTTTGAACAGGGATACAAGAATGTGATGGAGAATTGCATAGAGAACATGATGGTTCTCAAAGAAGGGATAGAGAAAACAGAACGTTTCAACATCGTCTCAAAGGACCAAGGAGTTCCAGTTGTAGCTTTCTCTCTCAAGGATCATAGTTTCCACAACGAGTTCGAGATCTCTGAGATGCTACGTCGTTTTGGCTGGATTGTTCCAGCCTACACTATGCCTGCAGATGCTCAACACATAACTGTTCTTCGTGTTGTCATCAGAGAAGATTTCTCGAGAACACTTGCTGAGAGACTTGTGGCTGATATTGTGAAGGTGCTTCACGAGCTAGATACTTTACCTTCCAAGATATCTAGTAAGTTGGGAACAAGCCAAGTTGGGGGAGATGCGAAAACGAAGATGGACAAGGATAAGATGATAATGGATGTTATTGTTGGCTGGAGGAAGTTTGTGAAGGAGAGGAAGAAGATGAATGGTGTGTGTTGAGGAATGTTTTGTGTTTGTGTGTGAATAAATGAGGTACTTGTGAGAGGACCTGCTGTTTATTGTGCTGTGGTATGTATGTTTATTTGATTGAGTCGGTAATTACGAATTCTATAAGCTTGAAACCTATTTTGAGCCCTCGCTACTAAATTAATATATGTAATTTTTGGAGTTTTAGCTAATATCAGTTTGGATTGTTGGTAAAACATTCATTCAATGATTTTCCAATACATCGTGGATATTTAGCTAATATTTTTCATAAATAAACATGTAGAGAAAAACATTAAAACCAAATACTTAGCCATAAAAGAGAGGAAGTCACACTCACACCGCTTTATTACACCTGCTCTCCCTCAGAAATCAGGCTAAAATACTCTACTGAACATTTAGCGGATTACATACACAACACAACAAGCAAATCATGTAAGTTTCTTAGAGAGCCTTGAGGATATCATCAGCGCTGGAAACTGTGAACTCACCACCAGATTCAATGTTGGCTACAGTCACCTTGAGGTTATCGAGCAACAGAGCAAATCTTCTCGACCTAACACCAAGACCCTTGTCCTTAAGGTCAAGCTCAAGTCCTAGAAGGTGTGTGTATTCTCCTGACCCGTCAGCTACAAACTTCACATGCTTGTTATCTGGGTATGTCTTTCCCCATGCCTTCATCACAAATGGATCATTCACTGCAACCAATCAATTCAAATGATGTCATCAATACTATAAAACCATTAGAATCAGTCTGCCAAAACAATTGCACATCAAGCAGACTCAACCAGATACAATGACCAATACTGTACTCTACATTTCTAGGAGACTCAGTCAATAGGATAGACTCAAACTTCCAACAATCTAGGAGATAGATATTATCAAGCAGACTTCACAGATACTATATACGACCCAATCAAATTGACTTTTCTTACTCTGCATTCTTCTACGATTTAATGTTAAGGCCACCAACAACCAACAACCAACAACCAAATGAATTGAATACTTTGTTCAGATTTCAGAAGAATACACAAAACTCATCAGAGCTGAGACGAAAACACATTAAACTTACCGCTAAAGCAAATGATCTCATCAACACCCTTTGATTTGAGCTCCTCTGCTTTCTCGATAAACCCAGGAACATGCTTCATGCTAACCTCAGAACAAGTTAAAAAGGAAAACACAAATCAATCACCAATTTTCAAGCTGAATCTAAGGACCCATTAGCTTTAAACACCTTGAATGACAAACTAATTCGACGGTAAACCCTAAAACCTAATCTGATTATGAACTAGAAAAGTATCAAGTTTTTGTGCCGATTTACAGAATCAACGAAAGGTGAGAGAGGATAAAAAAGTAGGAAAGTTAACCTGCAAGTGGGAGTGAAAGCACCAGGGACACCAAAGAGAATGACTTTCTTACCGGCGGCGAGAGAGTGAACGGAGACCGTCTGAAGCTGATCATTCTCATCGAAGAATGAGATAGTTCCGTCTGGAACAACATCGCCAACAGCAATTGGAGCCATGAGTTTGAAGATCGGCCGACTCGAAAAGGGAGAAAAATTGGAAGAGTTTTGGACTTGAGCGAAACTGAAATTTTAGGGCTTCGGACAATTAGTGATCAGCTTTTTGCAAAATAAAATGTCTGTTTAATTTAATTCATTTTTCTTCTATATTTATGATTTTTTTGGCTGTAAATATCTAAAACATACCCAAAAAATAAAACCTTACAACAACCCGAAACCTTATTATTTTTTGGGAAAATTAGAAAAATGGACAAAATAACGTTTCACTTTTTTAGACCTATACATTTTCAATTGTTTTTAAAACTAGGTAATATAGCTCCTGCATATGTATGCGTTGTTTACATTATATCACCTAATCTTTTTTTTATAAACATCAATATATATAAGGGTGAGCATTGAGCAAATGATATTTGTTTTTTTTTTTTTTTTTCAACGGCAATATCAATATAGGCCACAAAGGTTGGTCCATTACCCTAATTCCTATATAAATTTCGTAGGTGATGGAATTCGATCCTTGGTGTATGTGCGTCTGTTTTTAGTGGACTTACCACCAGCCACTGGGCTAAAGACCACTTGCAGCAAATGATATTTGTTAAAAAAAAAGTATTTAGTTTGTTCCTAGACAATAATAAATTATTTTTATTTTTCTAACACAAATTTTGAAACTCTAAAGAACACATATCTTACAACAATATACTCCCTCCGTTTAGTTTTAGTTGATGTTTTAGAAACTTTTTTTTTCTTTTTAGTTGAGTTTTCAATTTTTATGCAAAATTTAATGTATTTTCAGTATTTTTGACTATTTAAATTCTACAGATTGATATGTGATTAGTTAGATTGTTTTGGAAATTGTAATAACACAAAAAAGTTAATGTTTTTTAATTTGTATAAAAATTCTAAAACATCAAATATAAAAAAAAATTAAATTTTTGGCACTTTTTAAAAGCTCTTAAATGAGATTTTTTAAGGTGAGTTACTGGTGTCTTCTTTTCTTTTCTCCTCTAAGTTTTTTAGAGAAGAAATGTCGGTCCACTCTTTTATGTTTCATATATAATTTCAATACTGTCATTTTACATATCCGTTTTTTTCCTTGTGCTATTCCGGTTTTCCTCTGACATCTCTTTAGGTTTTCATTTTGGTTTTGTCACTTGTCCTTGCTTCAGAAAGCTTCAATCACAGTTTCTCCTTGCCTCTCTATTGTTGACGCTTAAGGTATCTATTTCTAATTGGTGTTTCCACATTTTCATGTTATAATTGAGTTATATCATATTTCTGAATTTGCTATGCATTTTAAAGAAATTTAAATACCAGCTTCTTTAGAAAAGAAAAAATGCATTGGCAATATCGCATAATCAGTTATTCCTCTCACATCAAATGAATCTTATTCCAAAAAGTTGAGGTAGAGTTACCAAAAGCCCGTCATGCAGCATCTTAAGGACTTACTCCTTAGAATATACATTGATAGTGACAACCACATATTTACATGCATTAGTTGAAATAAGAAATTAACTTTTATTCTCCTAAGCTATCCACGTCATCATTCTAATTAGAAATTAACTTATTCATCATCATGCATTAGTTGAAATAAGAAATTAACTTCTTTCCACGTCATCATTCTAAAAACCTGTTCGACTCTCTCCCATTTTCCCTTTTAGGACTCCTTTTTAGGTGTTTCAATCCTCATATGATTAGTTTGTCTCTCCAACTTTATCTTTAGGATATAGAAATATAAATAGCTAACGTGACATCATTTTACAGAGTTTTTAGAATGGTGATGTGGATAGCTTAGGAGATGACAAACTTGTATTTTTATTAGTATTGATTGGTTTCAACTGAATATTGTGGCGTAAACTTTTTTTAAAGTTTAAATGTGACTTCAATTACACATTTTTTCTCATTATAAGGAAACTTAATTAAATTTTGGTTACAAAATTTTGACATTAAGTTGGAGATTTTGTAAAAGTTTTTAAAAAATATTATAAAGAGTTATTGGTTAGAGTAAATATCTTTCTGTAAAACATGTTTATTGAAACATTGATTTTAAAGCATTTGAGTTTAAGTGACAAATCATCTGCTATTCAAACAAGAATTTCTAAAAGTTGAGCTAGTGATTTTAAAAAGCACAATCAAATCCACTGTTATTGAAAAAAATGTATGGGTGTGATTTTAGGTGAGTGTATGAGATTCTAGAGTTATTAGAGGATTTCCTTAGTTAAAAACTTGAAAATACAAATCTCAAGGTTTTAGGTGGAGTTTTGGAGGATTTTCTCACAAATCATTAAAATTTTCCTGAATTCATCTAAACTCATATGAAATTTCATAAATCTAAACCATTCACAATCCTTAAGAATCCATGGTTCAATACATTTCCTAAGTAAAAGTGTATTCAATATGCACTCAAACAATTTCTATATTAGAATGAAAGTTTTGAAATGTTCAGTTACATAAATTTTTAACTGATTTAAGAACTTTACAAGAGTTTAAAAAAAAATATTATTAAATTTAACTATTAGAGTAAATATTTTTGGGCAAAACATCTTATATATTATTAGAGAAGTGATTTTTAAGAATGCTTACATGTCAACACCATATTTAATTTTAACAAGGTTGATTATAGAGTTACCCTAACAATAAATGACTAAATTGCCCTCACATTGAATTTTGTTTACTTTTAATATTTAAATAATAGCTTAATTATTTTTTAATATAGATAATTACATTTAAAATTCATAATTAGAATTGAAATTTATGAAAATGTTAAATTTCATAAATTTACTTAATTATTTTCTTGGCTTAATTTATCTTATATACTATTAAATGAGTGATTTTTATAAAAAAAGATTACGTGTCAATACTGTGTTTGATTTCAATGCGGTTGATTACAAAGTTGCACTAACATTAAATTACAAATTTACTCCAAAGATTAAAATTTATTTTATTTTAATATTAATTAATTTATTTTATTTTGATATGAAGATAATAAAATGGACTTTCTATGATATTATAAAACATATCATTATTATTTATTTGTTTTAATTTTATTTTATTTTTATACTATAGATAATTACATAAATCACTTAGAAATTTTTTATTTTACATATAAAACTATTTCGTTTTAATTTAATTAAAAATTTACTCCTAAAATTAAAATTTAGTTTATTTTAATATTAATTTATTTATTTATTTTTTATATGAAGGTAATAAAATAGATTTTCTACGATATTATAAAACATAAACTTGTGGTGTTCTAGGTGCAGAGAACTGATGATCAATACCTTGTTCGAAACAGAAACTTTTAAAGATGTTATTCTCAAACTCTCTACCACAATCACTTCAAATAAGTTTAATACCTTGCCGTTCATTTGTCAATTGAAGTGCTAGGATTCAGAAGTTATTAAATGAATCACTTTTCTCACAAATAAAATGCACTCATGTGTATCTACTCAAATCATCTATAACTACAAGAATATATTTCTTTCCAGCCATACTTTACACTTGAATTGGCCCCATGAGATCCATATGAACAACTTCCATAATGTTTTTTCTTCTAATAACGGAAAAAAACTTGTTTTGCGTTTTCACTTGCTTCTCCAAGCTACATGGTCCACATACAAACTCTTGATTCCTTTTGAATTTTGGAAGCCTTTTGACAATATCTTTGGTAGACAACTCAGTCATTGTCTTAAAATTCATATGACCTAGTCGTTGATGCTAGATCTGGGTTTTTCTTTCAGATTTAGATGTCATGCACTGTGTACCTAGAACCCACATATAGCATTTTTTCATGTGCAAACACCTTCAAGATGGACAGTTCCTTTCACATCTACTACTCGACAATCTGTCCTAGTGAATGTTACATTCAGACCTGTGTCCCACAACTAACTGATGCTAATCAGATTTGCCTTCAACCATCCACAAGAAATACATCAGTTAACTTTGGATCCATTGAGCTTGTTGTTCTTCCTTTTCCTCATATTTTGCCTTTTAATTCATCTCTGAAAGTAAATTTTCTTGCATAAACCTTCTTAAGACATTGTAATGCTTCCTCTTCTCCTGTCATGTGCTTTGAACAGCCACTGTCTAAGTACCATGACCCTTTTGATGATTTAGATCCAGATTTCTCAGCAGTGAATGCAACTCTACCATAAGGTCCAATTTTTCAACTCACATTTGATTCCCTGATTTTGCCATTGAAAGTAAACTTTTGTTGTCTCTAGATTATTTGTACATGACAGTGAAGTTTGTAGCATTGATACTTCATGTGACATTCCTTTCCGCAATACCAACATTTGACATGATTTTCCACTTAGAGTTTATAAAAAGATATTGTTTTTCTTTCCAACAAAGTCCTCATCTTGGATGATGCATGTTCTTTCTAAAGTCATGATGTGCACTCTGTGTTTTTCTGACATTTGCATTAATATCAGAAGCCTTGACAAATTTCATCTCCTTAGATTCAACATCTCGATAACCTCCTTGATTTTGATTTATCTGTTCTTCCTATAGTCAGTAGATAACCTAAATCCTTGGTCCGCTTTGACAACATCTTAATCTGCTTCGTTTGCTCATGCATTCGTCTTTCGAGTTCAGTATTCTTGACCTTTGTGTCAGCCAATTCATTTTTCAGTATTTGCAAGCAAAGTCAATGCAGCTTCTTTTTCAGATTTCAGCTTCTTGTTCTCCTCTTGAGTTTCTACCAAGGATTCAACTAGTAACTTGAGTTGATCTTCATACGTCATATGTAACTCATCTTCTTATTCAGAATCATCAAGTAGATTGTCTGGTTGGTCTGTAGACTTCTGAGAACCATCAGCTTTTTGCACTTCTTGATCATTAGTAGGCTCAACTACTTTTTCTTCATGATCTTCCATCTCCATAGTGCCAAGATGTGCAACAAAGTGATTCAGGATGTCATTGTTGTCCACACTCTTGCTGTTTGTATCACCCAGAGTAGTGGTAGCTGACTTTCCACTGATCCTGGACAAGCATTCGTTTTAGTGTGACCGTACCGTTTACATTCATAACATTGGACAGTCATCTTTCTCTTGGCAAAAGAATATTCATATTTAAAATGACCATATCCTTGAATTCTAGGCACTGCTTATCTGCTGGTTTAGCAGAGCTTGACATTCTTTTCTTTGTCCTCTTTCAGCTTTCTGCAGAAAGCGTTTCACTATTAAGCCAACCTTTTCTTTCAAATTTTCAGACAATTCTTTATCACTTGAGGCTTTTTCAGTTAAAAGAGTAATACTCTTTCCTTGTTTGTTTCTTCTTTAGGTGTAATCTGCAGTTCATAGGCTTGCATCATACCAACAACTTGATCATATCATAGTGTCAGGATTTTGAGACACTTCGAGAGCTGATCTATGACCATGAAATGTAGTTGGGAGGCATTTTAGGAACTTATTAACAAGATTTTGTCCTTGTATGTTTTTCCAAAGATTAAAGCTTTGTGTGCAAGTGATGATAGCTTACTAGTTTCATCTTCTCCCATAGTCAAGTTCTCGAATTGTGAAGCCAAGATATCAATCCGATTTCTTTTCACACTGCTAGTATCTTCAAAGCCTACTTCAAGTATATTGCATGCCTCTTTAGCACTGTTACAGCCTTGTACCATTTTAAATTGATTGTTGTGTAGCGAGTTGAAAATTGCTGACACTGCTTTTGAATTTCATATAGCATCAAAATTTACTTCAACAGTCCACTGTTTCCTTGGTTTCAGATGAAGGTTACCAGTTGCGTCTTTGACCACAGGAGGTTTCCAACCTTCCTCAACTGCAAGCCATGCATCAGAATCAATTTCTTGAATGTGTTGAGTCACTTGAACTTTCTAATGTCCATAGTTATTTAGATCCAGCTTCAGAGTTTTGGGACGACAACCAATTGTTGATGCGAATTATCCATTTTTTCCTTAGGATCTAACATCTGTAAACAAAAAAAAAGTTATGCGGCGAACCGCTCTGATACCAATTGAGAATGTCCATTCGATAACAACAAAAATATCAAACTAAGAATTATGTTTTATTATACTTTTTCTTTTCTACAAAAGATAAACTTCTATTGGATTTAATCTACTCTAAAACTGACTTAAAACAACTTCTAAGATCCGATATCCTAACTCAATTCACTAGCACTCTAAAACATAATATCTAAGTTCTTAGAGTCTAGGTTTAAAAATGAAATCTCTTTTATATTACAAGGGCTCGACTCACTTTAGATCTACTCGATATCTAACAATTTGATCTTATCTAAACTCCTTAGACTTCTCTTGATAAGTCTTATCTTCAATTCAAATCTTCCCTTGATAATATCTCTTTTGAATTGCACAATCGCCTTAAATAGCTTCTCCTCGAAGCCTCACGTCTGTCACATGATCTTCATTAAATCAGGTACTTATGATTTGCACGTGACATATTGATCCACTACAGGTACCTTCAGTGTTTTGATGGATAGAATAACATTGGTAGCTTTACAACATGAATATTCACGTGAAAGGTCTTTTGTTTAGGCTTTGATCCAATTTTTTTAAATTATTTATTTAGATTTTCCGGATAGATTTCTATTTCTTAAATAAAAAGTAGTTAGAATAAATTATGCCACATGTCAAAAAATTAGATAGTATTATAAATCATATGGATGGACTCCATAATCGGCCCATTAGAATAAAGATGGTTTAACCTATTTCCTATTCTATAATTACTTTACTTATTCATGAGATTGTATTCCCCTATAAATATGTAACTCTTGTTCATTAATAAGATACAATTTACTTCTCAATACCCTTAGTTTCATAACACGTCATCAGCATGAAACCCTAAATCACTAAAAACCGATCAAATCACCTTTGTCCTCCATGGTCGATGGTTCGCATCCCGCCATCATCCACCACCACTCATCGCTCGCCTCCACGCGGTTCATCGGAGTAAGCTTATTCAGCCTCCAGTACCGATCAGCTCTAATGCCAGTCAGAAATCCATCGGAGGATAAGGTTAATATCCCTAAAACTAAAAATCTAGAAACAAAACCCTAAAACCTCCGTGTTGCATGAACCCTAATCGCAGTTTATATTTTAAATCCTAAACCACAAACCGCGATTCTAAACCGAGCTAAAAACCCTAATATTGTTATTCTAAACCGGATTCCCTTTGTTTGATATGCATGATTAATTGTTTGAATTGTTTAAAACCGCCAAAACCTAATCGCTATTTTTCATAATCAATCCAATTTTTTAAAATAGCGGTTTTTCCTTTTTGCTTGATGATTAGGTTGTTAGATTTGATTGTTTCCTTTATTGTTAGGAAAATAAAATAGTTAAAACCTAGAGAAAAGAAAAAGGAAATTACTAAAACTAATCCTATTAGGAAAAGGAAATTTTTCCAAATAATGAAAACTAATCTCTTTCAAAATAGGAAACCTAATCCGAAAAAGAAATAAAAAAAATTAAGGAAAGATCCTAAATTAGGAAAACTCTAAATAAGGAAAGTTTCCATATTTAGAGACCTTTATCTAAAATCCTAGAAACATGTTTTAGGATCTGACCCTAATAAAACCCTAAATCTGTTTGTTTTTAGGTCAGGTTGGTTATACCAAAACCAAAAACCTAATCCTCTAAACCGATTAGGGCTAAACCCTAACCGCAAACCCTAAATCTAAAACCCTAGTACAAACCGGTTCTCTAATTGGTTTATCCTAGGTGATTTATAAAACTAAAATCTAGTTCACGTCTAAAGCTAAACCATCTTACTAAGGTGTTAGAATTGATTGATAACTTACTAGACTTGTATGTTTGTTTGTGTGTGCTTTAGATGTCGAATATCTCAAAAGTTTAATTCAAGGCACTAAGTCTCTCGGGGGATAAGTATCTCGAATGGGCACTTGACATGGAAATATTCCTAAGCTCAAGAGGGATAGGTGAATGTATCATGGATGATATCAACGCATCCCCTAAGAATCGATACGAGGCGATTTTTCATATTCGCCATCACCTAGTCGATAGCCTCAAGAAACAATACCTTACACTTAAGGATGATCCTCTCGAACTTTGGAATGCTTTAAAGAAGCGCTATAGCCACCAGAAAACGGTATTGTTACCTCAAGTCCAATATGATTAGAAGACTCTATGGTTCATGGATTTCAAATCCGTTGATGAGTACAACTCTCACTTGTTCTCGATTGTTTCACTTTTGAAACTCTGTGGAGAGAAGGTTACTGATCATGTTCTACTCGAAAAGACGTTATTAACCTTCCACACTAAAAACTTGGTGCTTTAGCAACAATACCGAGCAATGAATTATAAGACATTCAAGGAGTTGATTTCTTGTTTGCTTCTTGCTGAGAAGAACAATGAGTTACTTATGCTCAACAACTCACAAAGAACCCCGGGAGCAACCCCATTGCGAGAGGCCCATAAGGTTGAAGGAGCCAAGAGAGACACAAAGGAGTCAAATTATGTCCAACGTGATAGCTCTTCCGGCCGCGGTCGCGGTCGTTGGAACAGACTTGGTAGGCGCGGCCGTGGAAACTTCCACGGTAGCTCGAATCAAGGCAATCGACCTAACCTCAGTTATGGTCATGGTAGAGGTCGCAGAATTTCTAAACCGCATCACACGACCCATTCTTCTACCTCGGCTAAACCGTTATCTTGTCATAGGTGCGGAATGGACAATCATTGGGCTAAGACTTGTCGCACTCCTAAGTTCCTTTGTGAACTCTATCAAAAGCATGGGAAGACTAGTGCCGAAGCTAACATGGTCCATCAAGATAATGAAGGAGATTTCACAAACAAACATGAGGACTCCATGGATTTTGAGACTTTGGATCTTTTAAAAGATCAAGAATGAATTGGCATCTAAAGTTAATTGTCTTGTTTTGTTTTTGGTTTTAGCTTTGTCTTTATGATTGTTTTAGACATTGGTTTTGCATTAGACTATGATTTATAATATATAAAACCGTTTTTGTTTTCAGCTTTCAATACATATTGCTTGTTTGTTTTTGATTGCATATATGTCTAAGACATATCTCTTGTCTCTAATAGATATGAACAAAGCCGAACATATCATTGTGGTGGACAGTGGATCCAGCCACACCATATTGAAAGACAAGAGCTGTTTTGTGAATCTAGAATTACAAACCGCAAACATTAGCCCGATAGCGGGTATATTGAGCCTAATTGAAGGCCATGGCCAAGCCCATATATTGTTATCTAAGGGCACGCATCTTGAAATATTAGATGCTCTATACTCACCCAGTTCTAAGAGAAATCTATTGAGTTTCAAGGACATAAGGTTAAATGGTTACCATATTGAAACTCAGGGTGAAGGGAACAAAGAATCCCTACTTATCACTAAGATGATAAACGGCCATAAGCAAATCTTTGAGACTATACCCGCATTGTCTACTGGTCTTTACTATGCTAAGGTTAGTATGATTGAGGCTAATACTGCTATCAAAGCATGGTTTAATGATTACACTACTTGGCACGACTGGCTTGGTCATCCGGGTTTAAGTATGATGCGCAAATTAACTCAAAGCTCTAAAGGGCATCCTCTTAAAGAGAATCATGTTTTTCCTAAGCACCACACGTGCATTGCTTGTTCACAAGGGAAGTTGATTACACGGCCTTCACCAGTCAAAGTGTCTAAAGAGACCTTGACATTTCTGGAACGGATTCAAGGGGACATTTGTGGTCCGATTCATCCACCTTGTGGATCGTTTCGGTACTTCATGGTTTTAATCGATGCATCGACCCGGTAATGTCAAACCAGTGGGAAACAAATGGGTTTTTGTGCGAAAGAGAAATGAACTTGGTGAAGTTGTTAGATACAAGGCATGGCTTGTAGCACAAGGATTCTCACAAAGACCCGAAATTGATTATGAAGAGACTTATTCTCCTGTGGTGGATGCAACAACTTTTTGATTCCTCATAAGTCTGGCTATAAGAGAGAAATTAGACTTGCAGTTAATGGATGTTGTAACCGCATATCTCTATGGACCACTAGACAATGAAATATATATGAGATTACCAGATGGCATTGAACTCAAA
>OVBA01006550.1:0-16677 GCA_900406435.1 Lepidium aucheri
ATGTTGGATAATTCCAAACTTGGGCATCAAGTTATTTCTAGAAAGAGTTAGGTTCTAGAGATAAGACCAAAGAAAAGGATAAGATTTATGTAAATTAAATCCTAGTAGGAATAGGGAGTTAGCCTAGTTCCTAATAGAATAGGGAGTTAGCCTAGTTCTATAAATAGGGAGCTTAAGGAGGTTTGTTCCTTAAGACTTTAGAAAGCAAGGTTTAGGTTTTGAGAGAGTTTCCTAAATCAATAAGAAGAGAAGTTCTTATATTCTNCTCTAATCAGAGTGGCGCCAAACTATTTAAAGGCTATATAATTTTTTTTTTAGATAACCCATTAATAACTGGGAAACAAAACAAATACCAAACTTAATTATTTTTACTCTATCAAACAAAACAAAAATTTATTTATAGCAAAAATATTATACCAAGGAAACACAAATTTGGACCAAATGAAATGATTAATTTTTGGTCAAATTTAAAGTATAAAATTAGGACCATGAATATAAATAATTTAAAATCAAAGGATTAAAAGATTAATACATTTTGGTAAATAATAAGTATGTAATCATGTTCATTGAAAATAATTATAAATAGTTGTACTACAAACGTTAGTAACAAAAACGTCACAATACTAGTAACAAAAAAATATAATAACAATTTCATCACAAACCGTAACAAAAAAAAATCACAATAATTATTTTAAAAACGTAACATATAAAATTTGTAACAAAAGTATATATACACGTTACAAATTATTACTAATATTCTTAATCAAATACAATCACTACAATAGATTCAATGTTTTGTAGTGGTTAGGATAGCTCTGAGCATAAAACCCGATACTGAAAACTCAAACCAAAACCGACCTAAAAAAAAGAATTGAACCTAAACCAAACCCGACAAAATACCCAAATGAATTCTAAAATTATGTACTCGAAAAACTAACTGGGATCCGAACTGAAACTGAATCAAGAACCCAACGCTTATCCGATATACTTTTGTTAAATTTAGCCTTTTTAAGACTTATTAATATTATATTATTTATGAATCTTTATATAAATACCCAAACCCAAACCCGATCTATACCCAAACCAATCCCAAAAAATAGAAATATCCGAATGGATCCCAAATTACTAGAGCCAGAATCTAAACCCGAAAAGACCCAAACCGAATTCAAACCAAACCCGAAATGTCCAAGCCTTAGAATATTCTTCTGCTACCTCGTATAAGAAACCACATGCATGCAAAATGACTATTGGAGTTCGTTCTGTGAATACTGAAGTTTCATAAGCAACTAGAATTATACCCATGTTATAGCGTGATATTTGATTGTTTTTTTCAATACGTGTTCATTTGGTTATTAGATTTGTGTTGATATTTTGAAAATTATTTTTGAAATGTTTTTCTAATTGTCCAAAACCCAAACCAAAATCAACCGAATTAGAAGTATAAAATCTAAACCAAATCCGACAAAATATTCAATGGGTCCTGAACCTATATATTTAGGAAACCGAACTATAACCAAATCAAGAACTAAATTCTAGAGTTTTTTAATTAAATCTTTATTTATTTTGGATTTTCATGTAAAAATATTTAAATCCAAACTCGATCTATACATAACCGAACTCGATCCAAAAAACAAAAAAAAACTGAATAAGTGTCATATTAAAAAAGACAAAAACCAAATTATACAAACCAAGACTGACAAAATATCATAATGAATGCTAAATCTATGTATTCAGAAAACTGAATCCAAACTTCAAACAAAAGCGAATCAAAAATCTAATTTGTATCCGATAATATAATTTAAATTTTAATCTTTTTAGAGTTTTTTAATTAATTTTGGTTAATTTTAAATTTTATATAAAAGTTTATAACTAAACTTACCTTAATTCTATTTTTAACATGGCCAAAAATAAATATGTCTCCTACATTAATATTATAAGATAGTACCATATATTTTTGCCTCAATTTCGACTGCAAATTGTTTTTTCCTTTAGATTTTTTTTTTTCCTTTCTCACTTTTGTTTCGGCAAGTTCGTGAAGAGATTAAGTTTTTGAATTATTAATTATTTTACATTTTTTCTATTAATATCAGGCCACAACTATTAATTAATTATCAAGCTCTTCTGACATACTATTTTCATTGGTCTTTTAAGGTACCTTTCACTCTCAACATGTCTCGGTTCAAGTTGGTGAAGAAGGCTTTGGAAGCTCGCTCACCTCTGAGGAACCTAAAAATAAAAGTTTCGGCCATTGACAATTTTGCTCTGCTTGCTCGATGTTCTAAAATTCTCCTGGGAAGATGTCTAAATTCCCCATGTTAAGATGTTGATTAGTTCATTTCTATGATGCCAAGATTTTGGCGAATGGAAGGAAGAGCTACAAGCCTAAATCTCGGTAATGGAAGATTCCAATTTGAGTTTAAAGCAGAGAAAGATTTGAAACAAATCCTGCGACTTCACGCAAGCCGTTTCGATGGTTGGATGGTCACGTACGCTCCATGGAAGGCCTTTGCAGATGCTAACTATCCTCATAGTATCTCATTCTGGGTCAAGATAACAAACGTTCCATTTGAGTACAGTACATATGAGATTTACTGCCTGGTTGGTGGCTCGTTGGGGCGTGTGCTCGATGTTGACGTGGACAAAAGGAAGATCTTAATTGAAATTCCATGTTGCAAATTGCTGGTGTTCTCATCCTACCTAGAATTTGTGCAGGGACATGAATCACACCTCATGATTGAGCACCAAAACCTGAAGGGTTATTGTAACATATGTTATCATCTCACTCATGACTCAGATCATTGCTACAAGGCAAAGAAGTAATCCAATGAGCTTCGCAAGGACAACGCTCAAAAGAAGCCCATAGCTGGTAGAAATATGAGTTATAGGGGAGTTGTGATTAATGGCTCTAGTAACCATGAGGCCATGGACGATGTTAAAAATGATACAATGAGAAATATGATGGATAGGAGAGATACAAGAAAAATTTCTCAAGTCACAAAACACCAAAACAGACTTGTAAAGA
Source organism: Lepidium aucheri (assembly GCA_900406435.1). Taxonomy (NCBI): domain Eukaryota; kingdom Viridiplantae; phylum Streptophyta; class Magnoliopsida; order Brassicales; family Brassicaceae; genus Lepidium; species Lepidium aucheri. The sequence goes on from OVBA01006550.1 coordinate 3,023, forward strand.
AGTCTAGTTTGAAGAGGGGACTATCTGATACTGATCAGGGTATCCCAACTCAAAAGGAAGTGGGTGAGTCCTTTTATCAAAATGGTCATGCAGATTTAATGGACAAGGCTTTGACGTCGTCCTCCAAGAAGGTCAGACGTCCCCTTTTTCAGCACGAGAGTATGATTGATATGATTGATGGTCCAGCTAATGTGGAATTTTCAACTGAACCTGAAGCAGGTTTTGATTTAAAGAGTGATGTTCCTTAATAATGCAATCTGCAAAGGATTTGTAGGATAATGACTTACTGGATGAGGCGAACATGATAATTTGTGGTGAATCAGATCTGGTGTGAGACCCAAACTTGAGACCCAAATTTGGGTTTTGAGAATTCAATTTTGTGGCCCATAAACGCATTAAGAGAATAACTTGAGTTGAGAAAATTTGTTGAGAAAAATAAGGAAGATTTGAAATTTCAACTTATCTCCAAAACCCTAGTGTGTTCTCCTTTATAAACCTCATTATCCAGCGCCGATTCAACTTTTTTACTTTCTCCCATCTACAAATTTGAGCTTTCAATTTGCGGTTAGTGTTCCTCAATTTTGTAGAGCCAATTACTCAAGCTTCAAACTGGTAAGGAATCCAGTCCAAACAGCTTCGAGGCAAATAACTTTTGATTTACTCATCTGTTAATCGTGTTTGTCATATGTGTGGAAATAGTTTCCTCTCAAAAAGCCATAGCCGCAAGTTGTTTGTAAATCGGAGCTATATTGAGGAAGTTACGATCAATCTAAGGTAAGACGTCGAAACTGTTTGCTGTTTCAAAAACGTGTCCGTTTTGCTTACTTTCGGGGCTCATAACTAATCGGTCACTGAGCCTATGATCGTTACATATATAGATAGAAATTATTATATATTAGGGATTTTGTGACTGTTTGAAATAGGATAGTTGTTTGAATTATTATATATAAATATATTAATTTCGGTGTTGTTCTATCTTGTGAGAGATGGAATCTTGTTTGCGTAGTAGAAAGTTAGAAAAGTATTTAATCAATGTAAAGAAAAGTCTCTTAAAGGGTTGATATGGAATGTATCGAGCTACGGGCTATCGCTTCCATGAATAGACCGCTGACATGGAATGTATCAAGCTATGGGCTGTCGCTTCCATGGAAAGATTGCTAACATGGAATGTATCGAGCTACGTATTGTCGCTTCCATGATTAGATGTTTGTTATGGAATGTATCGAGCTACGGGCTGTCGCTTCTATAGCATATAAATTAATGAATTGTAATGGCTCTCAATCCATCTAGAGGATGGTTGAGCTGTTGTATGAAGTTGGTTGTTATAGGCAATCCAATATGTTTAGTACAACTTGTTGAAAAACACAAGTTGTATATGCTTGTTTTCTATGTATAAGATAGATTTACTTTAATTAGGCTAGAGCTTTAAGTCTCAGTGGGCAGAAGTGATCTTCTCACTGAGTAATTCATTACTCACCCCTCTTTATTTTCCCTTTTTCAGGAATTTTGAACAAGATTTTTGGTGTCGATCAATTTTTCAGAAAACGTATTTTTGGCAAGGCCAAGGAATAACACCATGTCTCTCAAGATCGGGAGGGGGTGTTACAATTGGTATCAGAGGCAGGTTAAGGCCACTCCGATTCTGACTCGGAAGATCAAGAATTTAAAACGAATTTAAGAAAATGGTTTTAACGGGAATTAATGTTTTCAAAAAAAAATATTTCTTTAAAGAAAAAATGCTTTTACGTGTTCCAAAAAAAGATTAAAAAAAATTGTTGTCTTAAAAAAAGAAAGAAAAAAATAAATTGTTTTGACATCTTCGAAAAAAAAACAAATTTCGTTTCCGAAAAAATATAAATAATAATGAAGTGGGATGTTTTGAATTTATTTTCTTTTGTTTTTGGTTATTCTGTTAGTAGTTTCTGAGAAGTGGCGAGTGTTATGGTCAGGAAAGTTGTTAGAGATTAGCGATTCACCAAGATTTGAGAATTGCTTTTTCAGAGTTGCTTAAGCGTTGCTATTTTGAATGTCCAAAAAAGCTTTGTTTCTCAAAGTTATGTGTTGAATTGTTGACAGAAAATGCCACCAAGGGGACAATGATTAGTGGCAGCATCAGCATCACTACCGCCTAATATGGCGGCTCCTGAAGAGTTATTGGAGCTTTGAAACCTTGTGCAGGAGCTGGTTAACCGGGCTGCACCACCACCACCACCACCACCTCAGGTTTTGTCCAAGGCCCCATTTCAGGAGCAGTCACCGCGAGCGACTGAAACTCAGAGGCAGCACCAGCCACCCCCGCTTCCTACGGTAATGCAGCCACCAGGACTTGGACTCTCGTATTGGAAGACGATGAGGCTCATGAGGGATATGGGCATAGAGTATTTTACTGGTGGGACTGATCTAGTTCGAACTGATGATTGGAGGCGTTTGCTGGAGAGGAACTTTGATTCTGCCAGATGTCCAATGGATTTCAGACAGGAGTTGGCAGTGCACTACCTGCATGGAGATGCATGCATTTAGTGGGAAAACGTGAAGAGGAACATGCCTGAAGGTTATGTGATTACCTGGGCTGACTTTCTGGATGAGTTCAACAAGAAGTACTTTCCACGAGAAGTGATGGATCAGATGGATAATGACTTTCTGGAGCTTTGGCAGGGTACGAAGACGGGTAGGGAGTATGAGCAGCAGTTCAGTCGTCTTAAGAGGTTCAGTGTTAGAGGCAAAACTGAGTATGATGTGGTTCGTAGGTTTGAGAGAGGGTTACGTGCTAGCATTTGTAACCTTTGCTCTGTCCCGAATTGTGCTAATTTGGTTGAGATCGTGGAGATGGCTGCATCAAAGGAAAAAAGACTTGAGGAGGAAGCTAGCAACCACATGCGTACCCCGTCGAAAGCTGTAAAAGGTTATGAGCCTCAAAATTTTCCTCGAGATAATCAGAGCTCGGAACCTAGCAAGGCTCAATAGTAAGTCATCTAAATTCTTATTAAAAGGTGGCAAGGATATGCTAATTAAATCAGTACTTACAGTTTTACCGACTTATGTGATGTCATGTTATAGATTACCAAAGGCCATAATAACAATGTTAAATACTATAATTGCAAATTTTTGGTGGTTGAACTCGGAAAGTTCAAGTGGTATCCACTAGAAGAAATAGAAGAACCTCTGTAAACCTAAAATGGAAGGGGGTTTGGGTTTCCGAGCTTTGGAAGAATCCAACTCTGCCATGCTTGCTAAACAATTATGGTGTCTAATTGATCATCCAAATTCTCTTTTTACAAGTGTTATGAAAGGGAGATATTATAAAGACCAGTGTCCAATTACATCAAGAATTACTTCTAATCCTTCTTATTGGTGGAGAAGTATCATCTCTTGTCGTTCTTTGGTTAGTAAAGGTATTATTAGGAAGATTGGAGATGGAAAAATGACAAGGGTTTGGTTTGATCCTTGGATTCCAGATATATCCCCAAGAGCGGCGATTGGGATTGATCCAAATATTTTCCCGGATCTCACAGTTGGTCAATTTATTGATTCCCACACTAGAACGTGGCGGGAAGTTATACTAAATCAATATTTTATTCCTTCTGATGTCCATCTCATTCTAGGGATTAGGCCCGGCCTTGGGCATAAGCCCAGCAAGCATCTGCTTTGGGCATTAAAGTGTTTAACTATTTTTGGCATCAATATACTGAATATTACACTAGTTGTAGTGGTTAATGGTAATTACATTTTGGCATCAGTGCTCGGGTTCGAGTATTACATAGGCGTTTACTTTTTTTTCTAAAACTCATTTATTTATGGGAGATTTTCAAAAATACTCCTATTGGCATGTACCATTTTCAAAAGCTACCCTTTCCTTTGAAAATTGAGAGAGATAAATGGTCATCAAAGGGTATGTTTTGAAAAAAGACATTTCAAAAAGGGTACTTTTAGTAATTCTTCTTTAATTATTATTTATTAAATATAGTTACGGGTGCTTTAGTTTCCTCTTATTGTCTGTTTCCTCCTTTTTGCTTTTTCGTAGATTAGTTCTTCTCTTTGTCAATTATAAATTTACAACTGTTTTCTCCTTCTTTTTGTAAATTAATTATTTTTCTTTGTCAATTATAAATTTACAACAATATCAAAAACTCTTTTTATTTTTTTACTTTCTCCTACCTTCTTGCGTTCAACCTCTAACAAATTTTTCACTACTTTTAATTTTTTTTTCTAAACTAGTAAGTGTAATTATAAAATTTTCTTTGCCTAGTTTGCTTTTTTAAGAATTGAAACTATGTGACTTCTATTTGTTAGAAAAATTGTAAAATTTATATATTATGTCGTTAGATTTTATTGACTATATCTTAAGAGCGATTGAGTGATTTAGTGTTATTATCTATATAACACAATATATAGTACAAAAACTTGATTATTCGGAATTAATAAATGAGTTTGGAGAAGAAAAAAGAGCAAAAGAAGTTATATATCATTGGAAAAAGACTAATGTTTTTGATTTTATGTTTTATTGGTAAGAAAACTTATCTTATTTTATATTTTCATGATTTTTGTTTTCAAAGAAAAATAGGGCATCGATTTTTGAGATTGCTTTGGGCATCATTTTATATAGGTCCGGCATTGCCAGGGATTGCTATATCTCGTCGTGTGAGGCCATACTATTGGGGTTGGTATTTTACAAAAACAGGTACATACACAGTAAAATCTGGGTATCATACTGAGCAACATAATTTCCTACTTGAAGTAGGAAGTTTTGGACCAAAATTTTAGGCACTACAAGCCAAAATATGGAAGTTCGATTGTCCTAATAAAATAAAACATTTTATGTGGCAAGCCTAATCTGGATGCTCTACTGTTAAGCACAACCTTATTTCTCGAGGTATAAATTGTGACCCAAGATGCAATCGATGTGATGCTGAAGAAGAAACAATCAATCATGTTTTATTTGAATGCCCACGAGCAATTCAAACTTGGTCACTTTCAAGTATTCCCTCAGCTATTGATGTTTTTCCTGGCAATTTCATTTGGTACAGCTTAGATTATCTTTTTTGGCGCATTCATGACCAAATGAATGTCGAAATTTTCCCATGGTTAATATGGCATATTTGGAAGTCGAGAAATAATAATTGTTTTGCAAACAAAAATAGAGATCCACGAGAGATAATTATTCAGGCGACCGAATATATATCAGAATGGAAAAAAGCTAGATCTCATGTCGTAGTTCTCCCCAGCCTAGTCCTACTCTTTCTTTAATAAGACCCTTGTGGTCCTTTCCCTCATCTTCCAATCAGAGTTTCATAGGCCATAGGTGCTATGTTGATGCATCCTGGAAGAGCTCAGATGTGGTATCAGGAATTGGCTGGATGTGTTTTCCAGATTCTTATGAGGGTGAATGTACGGCTGCTCGCGGTATTAGGAGGAGTCTTTCTACTCTTCATTCAGAAGTTGAAGCTTTGCTTTGGGCGATGGAGTCTCTCTTAGCTTTTCAAATCACAAAAGTGGCGTTTGCGACAGATTGTGCAGATGTGGTAAAAAAAATTTTGGACCATGATGAGTGGTCAGCTTTTCTTCCTTACCAAGAGGATTTTGCAAGGTTGCAATCTCTTTTCCGCTTTTTCTCTCTGCATTTAATTCTGAAATCTTTAAATCATAAGTCTGATACTCTCGCTCGTAACGTTAGAGAGTGTTCCAATGGTTTAATGTTGTAACCTTCTTTTCTTCGTAATATTATTGAGTGAGTAGACAAAAAAAATACTCCCTTTGTCTAGTTTTATTAGATGTTTTAGATTCAAATATTTATTTCATTATATACTCCATCCGTTTCATAATATAGATGTTTTTTATATTTCAAAATATAAGTTGTATTTCAAGAACCAAATTTGATTCTTCATATTTCTTTTTATTTTATACTTTCTTTTAACTCATTTCTCTTTTCATTCTTTAATTAAAAGCTAAGATAAAATGATTAAATGTTTTAGAGAATACAAAAAACAAAATTTTTAATATGCGTTCAATCAAGTAAAACAACTTATATTATGAAACGGAGGAAGTAAGATGTTTTGTAGTTTTCTGTGTAAAATTTAATGTTTTTCTACCTCGAAATTATTGAAAAATTTGCAGTATACATTGTGATTGGTCAAAATTTATTAAATAAAAACATTAAACAATTTTTTAAAAAAATTATTAAAATTTTTTAATAAGTGTGAATTCAACCAAAATATCTAACAAAATAGGAGAGAGAGAGTATTAGGGTAGTGATGAGAAGTCTATAATTTGTTGGAGGAGACGAATTAATTTCCTTTTCCTTGTATGCAATTTCTTCTCCACGTCACAAGCCACCTAGTTTCTACTATAGTTAACGAGAGGTGCCATCTGGTCTCAAATTAAAGGAAATAGTTAGTGCCTTAGTTTTTATATCTTCGTGGTTACTGAGTGACTGGCTTATCAGTGAATTATTGTATAATACATAGTTAGTTGGATAATTGACATTTTTTATAATGTAGTATTTGCTTAATGCCCAATATGTATCTTGTGAATGATTGTCTACTTGGGGATATAATGCAGCGAATGGCCGGTAACCTTTAGTTCACGGCATCCGGGTTTAATCCTAATCTCCAATAAGTGTTAAATGTGGGCTTTAGGCCTGACAAAAATAAAAATATGGCTGCGAATGTGACTCTGAGATTAACGAATCCTTTCGCGTTTTCCGTACGGTTCGTGGGAAGCAAATCAGTCCGTAGGGAGCTAGCATCATCTGTTAGGACGGTGAAAATGGCGGCTATTGCTGTCTCTGACCCCGAAACGACGTCGTCAACTTCCAGAGTCATCGATTCTCATCTCCATATCTGGGCTTCTCCTCATGAGGTCGTGCTCTCACACATTTCTTGATTCGGATTTTGCTAGGCATACAGTTTTTTATTTGTAGTTTAGGTATGTAATCAAACCTCCAATTGCGGAAATTTGGATCACTTGTTTAATCAATTAAGTTAGACAATCCTCGATGAAGACATTCTTTTGGAATTCTACTAAGATGATAATGACTTATCTGCTGAGTCAAGTGATCTAATGGATCTTCAGTATGTGTTTTCAGGCTGAGACTTATCCTTATTTTCCTGGCCAAGAACCCACTTTGACTGGTGATGTCGATTTTTTGCTCAAGGTTTTCAGCTCAGCTCTGGCATTAACTCAAACTACCATGGGTTTTGAGAAAAATTTGGAAAGTGTTTATTCTTTGATGCTTGTTGTGACATTCCTCTGTTCACTGTTTTGTTTTAATCGTCTCTTTAACTTAGAACATGGAAGAGGCTAGAGTTGATGGAGCCCTCATTGTGCAGCCCATCAATCACAAGTTTGATCATTCGTTATTAACAAGGTCTCGTCCTTTTTCTTGTACTTGATTCTGCATTTCTTAGCAAAATGTTATCGTGTATCTTGACAGAATATATTGTAGTTCTTTTAAACTTAATGATTAGTTATCTCTGTTTTAACATTGCATGCATACAAAATTATATGCTAAATTAATTAGTATGCTTCCCTCATTTAGTTTTTTTAATTTGTCTCACTGCCTTCTTTGAGTAGAGATGAATTATTGGTGCATTGTAAAAAATAAAAGATTTCGAATGCTTCTACAATTAGGGTAGGCATTTGATGGCATGCTATATTAGCGATCTAATTCAAGCATCTTTTCATGATGATTATAGTTTCTTATTGACAGTGTTCTGAAGAAATACCCATCAAAGTTTGTCGGCTGTTGCCTTGCAAATCCTGCAGAAGATGGAAGTGGAATTAAGGAGCTTGAGAATCTAGTTCTAGAGGTCTATTCTTCTGCTGGTTTCTAGTGTATCTCATTATATTGTATATGCATCACATTTCTGAGTTTTAATCTGTTATTGTAGAGTAATTATCGTGCTGTTCGGTTTAATCCCTATTTGTGGCCATCGGGTCAGAAGGTACAAATCTAATGATTCCAGTGACCTCAGATCAAGTTTCTACCGTGCTCTTTGATTGTCAATGATTTTCACCACACAGATGACAAATGCTGTTGGCAAAGCAATGTTCTCTAAAGCAGGGGAACTTGGTGTGCCTGTTGGCTTCATGTGCATGAAGGTCTGGTTTTATTTTGACCTCTGTGTGCTCCTAAGTTGTGTGATTGATGTGAAGTTCTTACTTTTCTTAAACATCTTTTACTTTTTTCAGGGTCTGGATCTCCACATTGCAGAAATTGAGGAACTGTGCACAGAATATCCAAAGACTGTTGTTTTGCTAGATCACGCTGGATTCTGCAAAGTACCAGAGTGAGCTGTTCTTTGCTATTCTGAGAAATAATCCAGTCCCCTGCAATTTCTAAAGAATATACAACTGATATACATGATGTCGTCAACCTACAGAACTGGTGACGCGAAGCTTGCTTATACTCAACTCATGAAACTCGCTAAATTCCCACAGGTGAAAAGAGGAAAAACATTCCTGTTAGAATCTGACTTCTCACTAGCTTACACATTATACGAGTCTGAGAGAAAAATATTGAAACGTGCAGGTATATGTAAAATTCAGTGCTCTGTTCAGGATATCAAGAACTGGTTTCCCATATCAAGACCTATCTCCTCTCCTATCTCTAGTTGTATCCAATTTTGGGGCAAATCGTGTTATGTGGGGAAGGTAAACTTACTTTGCTTTTGTGGTTGAAACACCAAAAGAAAAAAAAAAACTATTATATGAGCTAACAAACACGATCATATACGCCTTTCTGTCTACCACAGTGATTTCCCATTTGTTGTTCTTGAATGTGGATACAACCAAGCCAAAGAAGCTGTGACTGTTATTGCAGAAGAAGCATCCTTGTCAAGTTCTGAATTGGACTGGATTCTTGGAAAGACTGTGATGCAGCTTTTTCCTGGACAATGGGTTCTTCCTTGAGAGGCTTGTGAGAAGTAATAGGTTGCATGAGGATGAGACAATGAAGCAAAACAATGGAAGTAAAAGACTCTTAAATCTAGCTTTTGTAATTACCAAACTCGTTACATTTATTAATGCAAGTACGATTTTAAACTGCTCTCTCCACTACAGCTACTCCCTCACTCTTTCTTTGTACTTCATTTTTACACATATGTTGCTCCTGGATTGCTAAGTTAGGGTTTCTTGGTCGACGTTATGAACTATGGGCGAGATTCTGGCAGCGATGCTGTTCACATGAAACTCACCACTGACTCGCCGCTGGACAATTGGTTTCCTTATTCTGGCGACAGTTCCGTCTGGGCCACTGGAGATGACTACAACCTTGTTTTGGTGGTTAACCTTAATGATATGGAATCGCCGAGCAAGAAGACACGATTATCCTCCTCTGAATTCGGGCAACTGTTCTTCAAGACGAAGCTCTGCTTCAAATTTCTCTCTGGAACTTGCCTTTACGCCGTGAACTCCTGCCACTTTGCTCATAGCTCGGAAGAGCTCTGTCGTCCGCCACCCGCCATTTCGGTGGAGAGGGGAAGATCGTTCAAGGGAAAACATTGCAAGAAGTTTGACAGTGGAGAAAGATGTCCTTATGGAGAAAACTGTACGTTTGTACACGACGAGGCTTCAAGAAACAGAGAGAGCTTTGCAATTAGTTTAGGCTCTCGTGCTTATGGTGCTGCTAGTGATGGTAGCGATATTGCTCAGACTCTGAAGCCTCCAAATTGGAAAACAAGGATTTGCAGTAAGTGGGAGATTACTGGGTATTGTCCTTTTGGTGCTAACTGCAATTTTGCTCATGGAGCTTCAGGTAAAGCTACTGTCTATTTCGTTAGTTAGTAACTGCAATGCGCTTTCAAATGTGGCTTTTAAGCAGTGTTGCTTGATGGGTTATGAGATCAGAGTATCACTAGAGGTTAATGCTGAACCTCTGAACAGTAGATATAGCTTTATTAGCTTGAGTCTATCTACTGCTATATGTAATGGCGTTTATTCCAATGAGGGTTTTTAATGGACTATGGGTGTCATTTGGTCAGGTATTAGCCTTAACCTTTCAACTTGGAGTGGAGTAAGTGAATACAACTTGGACTGAGAGGTTATGTATGGACTTAGAGTAGATCGAGTGGGATGGTTGATATGGTTTTTTCCTTGTGGTTCATTGTCATTACGAGTGGGTGAGCATGATGTCAATCAGTTTCTGATTGAAGCAAAGTCTTGATCTGTTTGTTGTTATCCCAATGGAAAATGCATAAAGTTCCAATAGTCGGTAGCTAAAAGTGTGGGTCTACATGATATCTTTTGCAGAGTTGCATAGATTTGGTGGAGGACTCGTTGAAGGAGAAGGTAGATCGGAACATCCACTACTCCAGACACTAAGCAGACAGGACAAGTAGATACAGTAATTAGCCTTGTTTCTTCTGGAACAAAGTCTCAAGAGACATCTTATGCCATTACGCAGACATCCAAGGGGATCAGAACTCAACGGAAATGGAAAGGACCAGATAAAATCAGTCGCGTTTATGGTGATTGGATCGAAGATATTCAATGAAGTTACTGCATTTTAACTGATTTGATGACCAAGGTTATTTTAGAGGTGTATGACTATGTGAGTTTGTGACATATTAGCTTTCTCTTCTTAATTGTTGTTGTACATTGCGACTCGATAAAGAATAAAACATTCCCATCTTTGTGTTGTGTTCTTCTCCCATGCCAATCATAAATCTGATCAAACCGAAAATCATGCTAAGTACATGTAAACCAAACTGTAATTGCTCTGGTTTTCTTATCAGCTCCCAGAAAGAAAAAAAATTATATACTTTTTTTATGGATCGACAAAACTTGAACTTTAATCTATACTTTCTGATATCGAATTCCAGTTATTTTCAACATTTAGTTAAGACATGTTATGTTTCTTTTTGTCACAAAGACATGTTATTTATTAACACACTAAATATGTGTCAAGACATTTTAGTTTAATTCTTACAAAAGACTCGCTCAAAATACTAAGCAAAGCCACTTGTCTCTCTGGCATATTCCCTCTCCTCATTCCGCTCCTTAAATTGAACATTACTCTTTACATGCAAAACAATTACTAGAACAAACTTCTTTACCAAGCAATAGACGAAACTGGTCGAATCTGAGGATTTCTGATCCGGCCGTTTCGATCTAAAAATGTCGTCAGCAACAATACCAGATTTTGCCTTTTTCCCAACCGTTTCTATGCCCATCACCGTAATTTTAACCGGTGTTCTTCTCTTTGTAATTTTTGCCGGATTCTTCTCTCTTTTCTTCTGGCAATTTATTTTGAATCGGTTGTTTTCAACTTGGAACCTTCAGAGAACACCTTACGGTGACCTAATCCATGTGGCCACTCCACCTGAAAATACTGGCCTCGACCCATTAATCATCCGGTCCTTTCCGGTGTTGCTCTATTCATCTGCTACAATGAAAAATCACGGGACAGAATGTGCTATCTGCTTGTCAGAGTTTTCAGATGAAGACACAGTTAGACTCATTACGGTTTGTCGCCATCACTTTCATTCAACTTGCATTGATCGTTGGTTTGAGTTACATAAGACTTGTCCTGTTTGCCGGTGTGAACTAGACCCTGGCTTGGTCGAATCTAAGAGTCATGAAACTTTGCACGACACGATCACAATTACTATTCACGACATTAACCAAGAAGAAGAAAATCCTCCTACCACAAGTTCAAGCAAAAGATTATCCTGTTCAAGTAAAAGACTATCTAGTTCAAGCAAAAGGCTAATGGAAGCCTCAGTTAGGCGATTCTCTAGGTCACATTCTACCGGACATTTCATGGTTAAGACTACCGATGTTAATGTGAAGTCCATGAGAAGGCATTACCAAACAGGAAGCTGTGTCACGTTCGACGAACTCACTCGGTATGATGAACCGGCCGCAGAATACGGGATGGCTTGGTGATGAATCAATCATACACTATCACAACTGAAGTTTAGTTTACTAATAAATTCCATTTTTGTGTTCTTTATATCAGTAGACATTTCAAAATTGTAATAAGAACTGTAGTCAGATTCTCATGCTCCCATTAGATAACCAAGAAAATAATAAGAGTCATTCGAATGGTGTTTCTTCAGAAGCGTTGTTTTCCTCTACAATGTCATCATCTTCAGAACTGTTGGTGACTTCTACACTGTCACCATCTTCAGAGGTGTTGTTTTCTACAATGCCACCATTTTCAGACTCACCGGCGCTCCTGAAGCTAAATTTTAGATTGATAGGTCTGCCCATCAGCTCCTATAGGAAAACCAAATTGTAATGAACGTTCTACATGTATGGCCAAGAGCTAAAGAAGCAAACGTTCTAACCGTGGTGTGGAAAGTGATAACTTTATACCTTGCCATTAAGTTTGGAGATTGCAGCCTCAGCTTCATCTCTAGTAGGAAATGAGACAAAGCCGTAACCGGAAGCTCTTCCTCCAGGGTCTGCAAAAACAACCCGAGCTGAAACCAAGTTGAAATCTGCAGAAGTGAAAAACTCACGGAGATGGGTTGATCTTGCTTTCCAAGCTAAATTAGATACGTAGAGTTTGTGACGCGTTTCTTTAGGAGAAGAAGAAGGAAGAGCGTTCGGAAGTTTTGGAGTAGGCTTCTTGAACCTTTTTGCAAAGCTCACTCTAATCATTCTCCCTGCGACTTGCTGAAACCAAACAACATAGAAGCTCGTTTAGCTTCAATGTTCAGCTAACAGTTGGAAACAGTGATTGTTGAACTAATCAGAGAAAAATCTAAGGAATTCGGATAAAGATAGGTCACAAGAACTGAAATTAACTTAGAGGTATGAGCTTACAAAGTTATCGAGCTTATCAACAGCAGCTTGAGCTTCTTCTCCAGAAGCCATAGTTACAAAAGCAAACCCTCTATTCTTCCCATCTTTTTGCCTTATGATCTGCAAAACAAATTTAAAATTGAGGTCACCTGATTCGTATTAACAAGAAAAAAAAATCGAATCTGATGAAGAATAAAGACCTCGACATTGTTCACAATCCCGCATTGTGCGAATAGCTCGGAGATGTCCTTTATACTCATAGACCAAGGAAGATTATACACAAAGAGCTTCCTTTTCAGGTTCAACTTTTCGATGCTTTCAGTATTTTCCTCCTCTGACTTTACTTCCTCTGCGACGGAACAAAGTACGGAGACGTGCGGCCGCGAGTTAGTGCCACCGGCGCATAGAGGGAAATTGAGCGAGAAAACGGGAGAAATATTATTGGGAATTCGAAGACTAAAAACGACAGGTTTTGAATGTTTAGAAAAGAGATAAGGCTTTGAGGAAGATGAAGAAGAAGAGAAGGAGAAAATGGAGAGAGCTGCTTCAAGAATCGCCATTGTTAGCTTTGGCACAAAAGAAATGGATAGACGGAAACAAAAAAAAAAGAGATTTTGTCTGACAAGTCTATTTTTAAGGACAAACTCCTCAAAACACCACTACTAAAATACAAATTTTTTACATATATTTTTATTTACTTAAAAACGTGATTATACAATTATACCCTGCTCTTTCTTTTCTTAAACTTCTCCAATCCCGCTCCAATCTCCAAACTCGGCGACTCTCTCCTTTCCTTTATTTATTTTGAACCGTTTTTGATTTGCCCTAATCCCAAATTGTTTTCGATCTCAAAAACGGGGAGAAAGAGCAGATATCGATCCCAATTGTTTTCTTCATTCGACGGTTTG
>OVBA01006551.1:0-16677 GCA_900406435.1 Lepidium aucheri
GTCATGCAAACTCGGATCGCTGCCTCGCGGATCGCAGGCGAGGACTGCTCGTAACGCTCAGGAAAAGACGCCTCAGTCACCACCTATCTGTTGTGAGGAGATACAAATCCATTACACTCGGTCCATTCAGTCGGCCTCAACTCCTTAGGGCGAAGATCAGAACCACTCCTCGGTGCCAAGCTCGCGCAAGGACTCCGAGGACAAGATTTCTGGTTGACCAACTTAGGTCGATTTGACCATTAGGGTTATGCAAATGACCCTATAAATACCCTTTAATCTATATCTTAGCATTTTATCTGATGTTTTAGCAAAAAAAATCTCTCTCTATTTTGTAGTTGCTTTCTTTTATGCTTGTTAAGGTACTTTGTTGATTATGATTAAGCTTTAATGGAATTATTTTGATTTGATCTTCATCTTTTACTTTATGCTTTTTATTTTATTGCTGTTTATGTTTATGCTAATGAAATCTCCTGTGATCCTCCACTCTCAAGCCATGAGAAGTGAATAGATCCTTGTGGATCTCGAGGATATGAAGATCGGAGGTGAAATCCCCGATCCACTTGCCTTGCGAACAATGATCTGATCCGATCTCTTCTCACATGGCCGAGCTTAAGGCCGATCTCTCCTTATCAAGAGAGATCTGATTTGGGCCGAAACCTAAAGCTAGCGTTAAGGGAATCGGAGACCAAGTGCCATGTGAGTGATGGTTTGATCCACCGAGGAAAGATCTAGTATTGTGGATCGGCTATTAGATGTATTGGGCTGAACTTTAAGCTTCTAATTTGGCATGATCGTGGCTAGCACTGTAATGGATCAACCAGATTTGGAAAGGGGTCTTCACCATGAGAATGGGTTGATCTAGCTTATCCCGGTATAGGGATTGCCTTATATAGCGTGGCGAGGTTGGATCAGCGAGTTTACCGCCGATCAATCACCTCCTATCCTCTAGATTCATGCTTTTTTATCTTAGATTTACTTATTGCCTTTATCTTGCTCTGTTTATTGATCATTTCTCTGTTTTGGAAGTTTATGTTCTATTTTTGATTTTTCTTTTAGTCTATTTAATCCTATTGGCTAGATTGCAAGCTTACATGAAAACATAACCTATCTTTGTGACAGATTGATAGGTTGCCTGGACTAGGATTTAGTATTAGGTAGATAGATTGCAAGTAACTACTGAGTATTGGTTCGACATCCACTTACTTACCACCATGCTTCAATGATTTGATTCCATAGGTCAAAAACCTTGTTATCATGTATCCTAGGTGTTCCTAGGATCATGTTGTAGATTGATGACTTATCTACAACAAGTACCTTGATCCATCTCGTAATTCTAGGAGCTTGGACTGCTAGCTTCACCGTTCTAATCTGATTGATTGTACTTCTATCAAATGCGATCAATGTCCTATCCACGTGTTTGAGCTGAACATCAGCAGTGCCATCTTATCCAAAGTCTCTTTGAATATAAGGTCTATTAAACTCCCAGTATAAATGAGAATTCGTGAAACACCATAGTTGGCAACTTGGAGTTTGACGACTATGGGGTCATTATGCGGGAAGCTGACTCCTTAACATCTTCGGCGGTGAAAGTGATCACCGAGTCCACTACGTGCATGCATTCTATGACGCCCTCTTGGTTGAATGAGGTGATAACCTTTTGTTCGTATTTCTTGATTGAACGAATAGTGTCGTCACAAAACTATAATCCGCCCATGATTACACCGACAACAACTCATGGATTGCCTGATCCATCATTGTCTCCTACTACCTTTTGCCGCTTAGTTGTCTCCGAGGTGTCATCTTCTGGATTTGCCAATTTGAAAGCAGCTTCTCATAGCTTAGCTTCCTTCCGCTTTTGTGCTTTGTACCTCTGGGTTTTCTCTTCTGAAACCTCCAACTCTCCTTTACAGAATTTCTCAGCAAGGAACTCTTGCAGTTGTTTGCACTTTGCGGTCGAATGACCTGCCTTTTTATGGAATCCGTGATATTCGTTCTGGTTATAGGTGTTGTTAAATGACTTATTGTAGGGGCTACTTTTCTCCCCATCTCGGAAAGTGATTGTTGAGTTTGCTTTCCCTCTATTGTGTTGTCTCGGCTCGTAGTGCCCTTCTCTCGGCTCTTTAGTTGCTGAGTCCCGCTGCATATCTTGAATCTGCGAGAACATTTGTTTTTCCTCTACGTACTCTGCATGTCTCACCGCTCTGCATTGGGCATCGGAGATCGTATTGGGCCTGTTGACGAAAAGGTTCTGCTTGAGTGCCTCACCGTCACTATTCCAGTTAGGAGGGCTTCAATAGCCATATCATCACTGACTTTGGCTTTTGTCAGGATCTTTGACTAACCGAGATAAGACTTCAAAGGCTCGTCAGACCCTTGTGTTAAGGATCTCAACACAGTAGTCGAGGTATTGTGGTTGACGAATAAGGCGTACTACTTCATAAACAACTCGACAAGTTGGTTGAAGCTTTTGATTGACCGGGCTCGCAGCTTGATGAACCATACCAAGGCGTCTTTGGTCAAATTCTCTACAAAGTGCTGATAATAAGTTGCGTCTTCATTTTCCATGGTGTAGCTTGTCCCGTTTATCATGACATTGAAGGCGCTCATAAACTCTTCTCGGTTCAAATTCCCATCATAGGAGGGACATTGGAGCCGTAATCCTCTGTTTACCAAGATTCTTCTCAACTGTGGTGCGAATGGCGAGTTCTGCGCCTGAGCTAGGATCCTTCTATCTCAGGTGCCGTGCCGGTAGCTTGATGGAATTTTGACCTCATGTCATCTATCATCTTTAGTACGGTTGCAATGTCTAATAATACTTGACCATGTTGTCCAAACATGATCGGTATTGGGGAATGGTCTTGTACCAAGGTGTTCACTGGATGTGGACTTAGTAAATCTCTGAATAGTGTTCTTTGAACACTAGCCAATGCTTCTGCGCATGGCTTATTGACCTGTGTAGTCGGGAGACAATTCTCATTCATATGAGTCTATCGAATCTCTCGGCGTTTCTTTGATCAGAAGCTTCATGCTGTGCGATAAGATTTTGCACTAAGGTCCCGAGCGTCGGTGATCCCGTGGTAGTGGCAGAAGATCAGTATCTTCTTGAGTTTCCTGTTGGTTCTGCTCCTGAGTTCGAGTTGAATTCAGGGTTGATCCATTCGTTAAATCGACGTGCTCCTGAGAGAGAGGTTCCCTCTATTCTGGTGAGCTGATGGTGATTTCGCCTTCAAGCATCTTCCTTTTCTCAGAGTTCTCTCTTGCTTTTGTGAAGATGTACTTTGGTATTTTCCCCACGGACAGCGCCAACTGTTGGAACCGGTCTTAGCACAATGAGTATTCAAATGATGTCTATTTTTGAAGTAAACTTTTAATGAAGTTTACTCCATACCCTAAACCCTAAATTTTTGTTATTTGTTGGTCTTATTTCACCAATTTTTTGTGATATTTTATTTCTTACACTTTATAACTGTTTATCTTAAGGTTATGTAACCTAAAGTTTAATCATATACTAATTATTTATTTTTTAAAATATTAAATAATTATTTAATAGTTAAGGAATATACTTCACATGAAGTCTCCAACGTATAGACATCACGTGATGTCTGCTTTGAAAGTAAACTTCACTTGAAGTCTGCATTTAAAGTCGACTTCAGTGTGAAATCAACTCTATACCCTAAACCCTAAACCCTAAAACGCAAATCGAATAATTTCTATTTAATATGCCAAGATCAAAATCAAAACTTATATTCAAGATTAAACATTCTTAATCCACACAAACTTTAACTTTATTGTATTTTACATTTCAAAAATATCAAATTACAAATTCACTTGGATTACCAACATATCTTGTTAAAACCAAAAACGCTAAACTCATAGTTTGTTTGTGAACTATGTGGTTTGATCTTTGTTAGTTTTATTTCACCAAGTTTTTGTGATATATTATTTTTTACACTTCATAATTGTTTATCCTAAGGTTATGTAAACAAAAGTTTAGTCATATAATGATTATTTCTATTTTTAATTTTTTAATAAATAAAATTAAGAAGTAGACTTTGTGTTGCAGACTTCGTTTGATGTCTTTTTTTGAAAGTAGATTCCATTTATTGTCTGTATTTAAAGTTGACTTCCAGAGAAGTCTACTTTTTACCCATAAGGGTATATACGTAATTGTGTTTGCAGGGCAAAATAATAAATTGACTATCCTGATGGGTTAGTTTTGCAATAGAATTCAAAAGAGGTTAGTTTTTATATTTGAAATCAAATTTTAAGGTTATTTTTGCAAATCTCTTTAATTTTCATTGTTTTATTATTCTATACATAACAATTTTTTTGGGTATGATACGAAAGAAAAAAGTTGAAATAGTTTTAGAAACAAATTTTTTATGAATTTCTGACTAATAAATATAACTAAAAAATATAAAATGTAACATTAACATATATTATGATACATAATACAAAAACATATTCTCTAAATAATTAGCAAAATATAAATTAAAAATACATACTTATTATGAGTATATTTTATATTTGCCATTTGTTTTTCTATTTATGTGATATGTAATGGAATTTTATAATTTGACTAATGTTATTGTTGAGTATATACTTAAAATTAATATATGTGAGTTAAATATATATATTTGAAAAGTATAAGACTATTTTAGAAATTATTAATAAAATATTATATCAAAATGTTATTAAAATATTCATTTGAAGCAAGAAATGAAGTTAGCCATTGAAGCAAACCTCTCCTTCATTTATAAAGAAATTCATTTTTGAAAAAAAATGAAAGGTTCAATGGTTTAAGTGTTTTTTCTTTTTTCGGTTGGCGTATATTTGTACGCAAGTGTATAATTGATTGTCTAACAATTAATATATGATAGAAAACAAATAAAGGAGGGCAAAACAACAAAAATCTTAAAAAATAAGAGATTTAAATCTCTAATAGAAACGTGAAGAATCATATGCTTAGTTTATGTTGTCCCCATAATAGAAACAAATAATGCGTGTAAGAATTATTTTGGGTCACAAATGTATAATTAATGTGTTAGAGTCATTATTTAAAGGAGTCAAAGTTATGTGGTAATATTCAATAATATATAATATGATGAAGGGCCGAATTAGAAATTAATTCTATATAAATAGAAGGTCTTGATCCCCATAGCAAGCCTAACAAGAAATTCAGAAAACGTTCTCTGCATCCCATCAACAGGGACCTTAAGTTATTCTGGGTTTGTTGTGGAAGAGCTATTGCCAAAATCCAGATCATAACATATATCCAAAATATACGCTTCCACTTATGTTCTATTATTCAAAAACTTACATGTGTTAATTAAGAAATTAGTAAGGCATAGACTTAACAATTGGTATCAGAGCACCATATTAATAAATTCTGATTTATTTATTTGCTAAATTCTAAAGTTTACTCTCGATTAAAAAATTCTGGCATCTGTGGTTTTATGTTATTTGTTTTAAATATAAACATGTTTAGATCTTAGATTTAAGCCTAAAGTTTATGAAATTTTCGGATCTAATAATACTGCTCATAAAGTTATGATTCAACATTTTTTTTTGGAAATTTAAAAGCAATGTTTTGGATTAGATTCAGAACTAAGATTCATATTCAATAGCTTATTCGAAACTAAGTTAATTTTCGAATTTTTGAGAAAATTTTGTTCTGTTTTTTGCCAATGGTGCTTGAAAATAAAAAACTGAAATTATGGTTTAGTTGGAAACCTTAGGTCGAAGACAAGGATACTTTCGTAATTGGAAAGTTTGATTTAATAAAACTCAACGTTTTATGTGACTTACTTTTTAAAGTTGGGCCTTGTTTGATGTAACTGAGTTCTAATTGACACAATTTTCGTGGGCCCAGATTTAATTAAGTTGTTTAAAATTTAAACCAACAAAGAGCATTAACCAGGACTTGAACTTAGGTGATGTTTTAGTATGATCTTGTCTTTAACCATTGTGTTGCGGCATATTCTTGCATATTGAGACCCCAGATTTGTTAATATATGTCTGCGCAAGAATAATAATTAAGTTTTAAAATCAATAATATTTTTAATTGTGCAAGTTTAATATTTGAATTGGATTGATTGATACATGATGTTGCCAAAGTAACCTCTCTTGTGGATTTTTTTAAGAATAATATTACATGTTATATGTGTATATATTCATGTGAATATTAAATTGACCCAAAGGTAGGTTTATATTTGACCGAATTATATACATACATGTGATAATAATTTTTTGGAATAACCATGTGAACAATCAATCGATTCAAAGATAGGTTGTTGTTTATCATGCATTATTGTCAATGTTTGATTATTACAACAAGAGTACCGTTAGCAGTTAATATTACTGTCCAAAGACTTGATGTTAATGTTTCACTTGGTATCTTGAGATAGGTTGTATGATTTCTCATTTTATTATTGTTTTATTTCGGTTTATTAGTGAGTTACTAATAATGATTGTTCTCTTTTCAGCAAATTTTACTATAGTATCTGCAAACTTAGGTTCAATTCCAACACTTAATGGTTCCAGTTATAAGGAATGGAAAAAGGAAGTTAAGATTGTGCTTGGGTGTATGGATCTTGACCTTGCGTTAAGGATGGAACAACCTACTCCTCCTACAGATGACATCCTTCCTGAGTATAAGGTAGTTTATGAGAAGTGGGAGCATTCTAATTGCATTGGTTTAATGATCATTTTCAGACACCATTCCAGAAACCTTTAGAGGTGCTGAGGAGATCAAAGATCTCAAACCGTTCTTTGCTGAGATGGACTTGCTTTTTGTGAGTATCGATAAAGCAGAAATAAGTACGCTTCTGTATCGCTTTAGTACCATAAGGTACCACATCAAAGGAAACATAAGGGAGTACATTTTGGAAATGTCCAACATTGTTTCAAAGCTTAAGAATCTTAAGATTGCACTTCAGGAAGAAGTGCTCATATTCTTTGTCTTTCTTCTCCTCCTCAATTTAATAAAGTAAAATCCAGTTACAACACACAGAAGGAGAAATGGTCTCTTAATGAGCTCATTTCGTATTGTGTGAATGAGGAAGATAGAGTAAAACAAGAACAATCTGAAAGTGCTCATATGGTTAACACCTCTAAGGGTCAGGGCAAAAGAAGGAAAATTGAGGTCGTTAAGAATGATGCCGCTAAAGGTCCAACTCAAAAGAATCAGACTAAGGCTGAAGATACCTGTTTCTTTTGTAAGAAAGTTGGACATATGAAGAAGAACTGCGAGTGTGTGATTTTTGATGGTTTTAGAGCCTTATTTTAGGTTGTTTTGCATCCGTTTAGCTAGATTTTCCGTGCACTTAGGTCTGTTTAGGTTAGTTTTGCACTTTTTGCATTTGAATTTGGAAGTTTTGGAAGTTATCTAGGAAAAAGAGCAAAAGGAGCAGAAAAGGAGCTAAAATGAGCTAAGGATGATTGGATCAGCTGCTAGGAAAAAGAAGTCATGCAAACTCGGATCGCTGCCTCGCGAATCGCAAACAAGGACGGCTCGAAACACTCAGGATAAGACGCCTCAGTCACCAGCCTCAACCTATCTGTTGCGAGGAGAAACAAACTCATTACACTCGGCCTCAACTCCTGAGGGCGAAGTTCAGAACCACTCCTCGGTGCCAAGCTTGCGCAAGGACTGCGAGGACAAGATTTCTGGTTGACCGACTTAGGTCGGTTTGACCATTAAGGTTATGCAAATGACCCTATAAATACCCCCTTAATCTCTATCTTATCATTTATCTGATGTTTTAGCTGAATAACTCTCTCTATATTTTTGTTGTTGCTTTCTTTTAAGTTTTAGGTACATTGTTGATTCCAATTTATGCTTTAATGAATTAAGTTTGATTTGATCTTCATCTTTTACTTTCTGTTCTTTATTTTATTGTTGTTTAATGTTTATGCTGATGAGATCTCCTTTGATCCTCCACTCTCAAGCCATGAAAAGTGAGTAGATCCTTGTGGTCTCGAGGATAGGGAGATCGGAGGTGAAATCACCGATTCACTCACCGATTCACTCACCTTGCAAACAATAATCTGATCCGATCTCTTCTCACATGGCCGAGCTTAAGGCTGATCTCTCCCTGAACAAGAGATATCTGATTTGGGCCGAAACCTAAAGCTTGCGCTAAGGGAATCGGAGACCAAGTGCCATGTGGGTGATGGTTTGATCCACCGAGAAGAGATCTAGTATTGTGGATCGGCTATTAGATGTTTTGGGCTGAACTTTAATCTTCTGATTTGGCATGATCGTGGCTAGCGCCGTAATGGATTAGCCGGATTTGGAAAGGGGTCTTCACCATGAGAATGGGTTGATCTAGCTTATCCCGGTATAGGGACTGCCTTATATAGCTTGGCAAGGTCGGATGGGCGAGTTTACCACCGATCAATCATATCCTATCCTCTAGATTCATGCTTTTTATCTTAGATTTACTTATTGCCTTTATCTTGCTTTGTTTATTGATCATTTCTCTGTTTTTGATGTTCATGTTCTGTTTTTAATTTGTCTTTTAGTCTATTTTGTCCTATTGGCTAGATTGCAAACTTTCATGAAAATATAGCCTATCTTTGTGACAGATTGATAGGTTTCCTAGACTAGGATTTAGTATTAGGTAGATTGATTGCAAGTAACTACTGAGTATTGGTTCGACATTCCACCTACTTACCCTATGCTTCAATGATTTGATTCCATAGGTCAAAAACCTTGTTATCAAACTGCCAAAAGTACCACGCATGACGTGTACAGAAAGGTAGTTCCTTTGCTATGGTCTGTTCTGAGGTGAACTTAATTGAAATACCCAGAAACACTTGGTGGTTAGATACAGCTGCGACTACTAACATTAGTGTTTCACTACAGGGTTGCCTGAGCTACCAAAAACCAATTGATGCTGAAAGACGCATTCATGTGGCTGATGGTTTTGCGGTGCATATGGAGGTAATTGCGCATTTTAGATTGTTGTTTAGTAATCATACTTCCGTTTTCTTGACACTGATTCGAGAAGAGAAAGCTTATTTAAGCCCCACTGTAGGCGCCAAATTGTTTATGCGTAATACAGTGGGTGGTATATTTGATTAGATTTGACAAATAAAATACAACAAATTGTGAAATTATTCATCAAAGGACAGAGTGTTGTTTCTCTCTATTGGACTTGAGCCAATCAATTCTTGAGTGACTTCAGGATCAAATGCCTTTGCCTTTATTCATGATTCTTGATTTATACATGTCTTCCTCTGCGTTTTTCAGAAAATATTCTGATTTATTTATTATCGCCGGATCAGGTGGTGTCTTTGTCGTATTTATTATCCTAATCAATCATAGTGATTGAAGAGTTTGTGCTTCCTTAACTTGTTAGCACATCAATACTTATCCCAATAAATATATTCTTTACTTTGATGATCAGCGCGCTGACGCTGACTCAACCTGTTAATTCTGGGCCAAGTCTTTGACCTTCTTTTCATACTATATCCTCTCTTTTTATTGAACCCGAGCGAATTGAGCCTTACTATACACATTATTCCTTGTATATGTCAAAAGAAAAAAGTCATCACATATAGAGTATGAACATAACGTTCACGTTCACTAACTTGGTAAAAATCTTGATTCAATAGTTTAACAGGATAACTAAATTCACGCTCTTTTTCAATATTAGACCACAACTGGGTGATCCATTAGCCAAGTTCCTAATAATGTAGACGGTGGAACTCAATTCCTGGATGTGCAAGTGCGCCTGCCTTTAGTGGATTTTCCACCTGCCACTAAAGTAAAGGCCACTTGCACTAAATTTACGTTTTAAAAATTGAAATATTATTTTTTGTTAAAGGATTTTCATAAACTAGAAAGAGTTTTGCAGGGAATCAAACATAAGCCTTATACTATACAAAAGAAAGGTGGGGGGAGCCTAAATCATGAAAAGCTGCTTCGAATAAGATGCCAATAGATTGAAGTGAAGAGTGGTCAAGATGACCATATTTTAAGGAGGTTGTCTGCCTTAGAATGTCCATTAAGAGCCATAGCAGATGCTTTGTTCTTGAGGAGTTTAAATATCTTATGGATGATAACTGTTGGGAGTAGAGTAGTGCCTACATGGAATCTTTGATTTCTTTCTTTCCAGATCTCATAGATACAAGCTTGCCAAGCTTGTATAATGGCTATGTAGAGGTGACTTGAAGATGTTGCAATGGAGTGAATCCAAGTTTCGATTTGATTCCAATTTGAGTGTGGTGTGTTATGTCCAATTCTAGTAGTGACTGAGCTCCAAATACATTGAGCGAAGTGGCAGTCAAAGAATAAATGTTTCATATCCTCCTGTGCTAATCCACAGAGAATGCATGTGGTTTCAACATCAATTCCCTAATTTGACAGTCTCCTCATCGTTGGGTTCCTGTTAAGGGAAAACAACTAGACTGTTATGGAGTGTTTTGGAATGGACAAAGAGTGCCATATTAAAGGAGTGCATGAGACCATTTTCCTTGTTCGTCTTATATTGTTCCAAACTTCCTTGAAGATAAATGTCTTCCTTGTTATCTCATTTATTCTCCAGAATGGAAAGTCAATTTGATCAGAGGGTTGTATCGTTGTTGTGTAAGCAATCACCTGAGTGAACCGGTCTGATCTAGAAGGAGAGAAGCCCAATCTTGATTTTCAATTACATCTCGAACTAATGCAAAGATCGGTAAACATGTGGGAGCTGTTCTTGTAGGTCCTAGAAAGTGCATGAACAAGCCAAAAGGATTCCATGGATCCCACCAGAAGTGAGTGCTATCACCATTGCTAATATAGATGCGGAGAAACATAAGTGCATGATTTCAAAGACTCAAGAGCTTTCTGAACATCCAAGAGAAGGAATAGTTTTTCTTGTTTAGAGCCCAAAATGATGATTTTGATAGATACCTTTCACGGATCAAGCTACCCAAAATGATCCCGACTTGAAATACAACATCCAGATGAGTTTAAGCCTTGAGCTTTGGATTCATCCATTTGTTGATCTTATTCCTAGGCCCCCTTCACTCTTTGGATAAAAAAGATCTTGGAAGGAGACTTTGGCCTTTATGGAAACATCCAATTTGCCATGCTAAAGAAAAGATGCAATCAAGCTGTTGAATATGGAAATGATCTTTTTTGGGATAAAGAAAGTAGAGCACTAGAATCATAGTAAACCCGCAGCCACCGCAGTAACCAGTCGTAGTCTACCCGCTAAGCTTAGGTGTCTATGAAGCCAGCAACTCAGTTTTCATCTTAGATGAGATAGCAGTGGGTAAAAATTCAAAACTGATAGCTATTTGGAGCATAGTGGTAGTCCTAGGTATTGAACCGGACGTGGTGTTAGTGTAAGATTCATTCTATCATGCAGCCAAGTTAACGTAGGTTCTTGGAATCCGGATGTAAACATTTGTGTTTTGGATATGTTTTCGAGACCCGACATTTTTTTGAATTGTGAAAGCACAGTGAAAACTCTTGCAATAGATTTCCTTGTTCCATATGCAAATATTAGCAAATTTTCTGCAAACATGAGAAGAGTTAGTTGTAAATACTCACACCCAGGATGAATGTCAAAAATCCCATCCTTAACCGTTTTGTTTAGCATGATGGCCAGTATATTCATTACCATATTAAATAGAATAGGAAACAAAGGGTCTCACTGTCTCAGCCCTGTTTTCCATTTAAAGTAACCCGAGACTGCACTGTTTATAGCCACTAAGAAAGATGGAGTGCAAACACAGCTTCTAATCCAATCTATGCATATCCGAGGTTATTTATAAGCTTTAAGAATAGTTAACAGAAAATTCCACCTCACGGAGTCAAAAGCTTTGGATATGTTGATTTTTATATGTGACTCGTGGCGAATGAGTAGCTCTACCATATCCTTGAACTGTTTTTGAAGCCAAGAGTACATTTTCAAGAAGGAGTCTGTTTTTGATGAAAGCGTTTTGGTTTGGCTGTATGAGTTATGGCAAAACTGACTTCAATCTATCTGAAATAATCTAGGAGATCAATTCATATAACGTGTTGTAGCAACGGAAAGTCCTGAAATTTTTCTGCACCTAGATGCTTTGGAATTAGCACCAATATTGTTGAGTTAAAAGCTGCTGCATGAAATGATGAAGCATGAATTCGTGCACAAGTGAAATCAGTTTGGACCCAATGATTTCCCAAGTTGCACGAAAAATTCTGCTGTTAACCCATCAGAGCCTGGGGTTTTTCTAAGCGAGAGGTGAAAGAGAGTTGAGCAGATCATTTCAGCGTTAAGCAAACTCTTTAATTTAACCTGAGCTTCGAGAGAGCATTGAGAGGTACATAATCTGAACAAGTAAATTTCCAAGAATGGGTAGTGAGAACCTTTGACAGAAGAGAGTAAGTCTCAAAAGTGATTAGTAGCGAGGTTATGGATTTCTTCCAATGATTTTTTCTTGAGCCTTCGGCCTTCTCCACATATTTTACCGTGTTCATTGCATTTCTTGCTTTTGTTGCTTGGAAGAAGAATCAGCTGATGACCATGTTGCTGAATCGACTAAACTCATAAGGGTGAGTCCTCTGAACAACCTAATAATGAAGCTCAAGCTGAGATCCCTGCACCAATTCTGGGGAAAGAAAACCTTTTAAATGCCAAGTTCGAATCAGGGTTCAGAACCCTCAATACCACCCAAATCACCCCACCAGTCTCCCATGCCCACCCATGTACCTCCAACCACCCTTATAATCCCATCAGAAACTAGTACTATTTCCCAGGGCCCTCCTCCTCTTCCCTAACCCGCCCAATTCGCAAACCCATCAACCAGAAACTATCCCGCAAATCTCTCTCCCAAAACCTGCACCCCCTACCAATTCTGACCCGCCGCTACCATTTTCCACACCTACTGATCCGTTTTCTCATGCAAACTCAGTTTCTACAGTAATGAACCCACATCTATTGAAAAACATCTCAAAATATGTTTCCTCTTCTTCCTCATAATCAAAACACAAATAGAAGAAAAGGAAAAAAGAAGAAGCAAAGCGAAAGAAACAAGCAAGAAATTTACCATCCACCGATGACTCTCTACCTTTGCTTGCATGGAAAGTCACCACCACTAAACTTTAATGTCTGATACATTCTTTTGGAACGTGAAGGGAGTTAATGATCCCTCCAAGCATCGACCTCTTGCAGATTGGATCAATTCGAAACCAACCACATTTGGAGCTATCTTGGAAACTCACGTTAGAGAATAAAATACAAGCCATCTTTTGTCCTCCCTTGGCCAATCATGGTCACTACTAGCTAATTATGCATATGAAGATTTGGAGAGAATCTGGATTATATATAAAGAGTGTACTTCAATAAGGCATATTATTTAAAATAAGCAGTCAATAACATGTGAAATGACACTTGAAAACGGTCAGTCCTTTTATTACACAGTAATCTACGCGTCAAACGATCAAGAGGAGAGGAATCTTTTATGGAATTCATTAAGAAAAATTGCAATTGCTTATGATCTAACCTCGCAGCCATGAGCTTGTTAATAAATACTTTAACGAGATCATCTTCCTAGAAGAGACTTCAAAAATTAAAATAACAGTATCAAATGGTGGAATGAGATCATTTCAGAAGTGTTTATCAGATTTGGGTTTATTCAACATGCCATTCCAAGCTCCAACCTTTACATGGTCTAACAAAAGAGCTCAAGACCCCGTGGCAAAGAAACTTGATCGATGTCTAGTCAATGGGTATTGGATCTCCGATTTCCCTACAGCACACTGCTCCTTTAAGCCACCTGAGTTCTCTGATCATTCACCTGGCCACATTAAGATGTTCTCCAAGCCTCCGAGAGTTGGAACCAGACCATTCAAGTTCTGTAGCTACTTACCCTCAAACCAGACCTTCTTGCCATTGAGTCATCATGAATGAAATTCTACGGGAGAGTCAATAGCTACCTTGAGACACCTTTGCTACTTCTTTAAACTCCTAAAAAACCTTTAATACAACTATCAAGAGAGAAATTCACAGAAATTGAAAAAAGATTTTGTGAGGCTAATATTCTGCTTAAGTTTTTGCAGGTTTAAATGCGGGAAGAATACTCAGAACATAATTTTTACGCTGAAAAAGAAGCACATGTTGGAAGGAAACTATTTTAGAGATTATGGAGAAAATGTTTAAGAAAACTTGGAAGATGAGAGAAAAACTTTATGAAGAAGAAAGCTATTTATTACTTTGATTTTATCTTAGAAACTTGGTTACAAATGAGAGGAGATGGAGGTATTTATAGCCTCCAAGGTACAAAATATCTATAATATTTTATTCAAAATCTAGATAGTTCTACTATAATATCTAGATTATTTTATTATACTTATCTAGATATTTTTATCATAATATCTAGATTTTTGTCTATGGAATTCTCTAGAATATGGATCAAATTTGTGAAGCCCAATTAAGCTTGATCTCCGGATCAAATTTATGTAATCCTATTTAATTAAAATTGATCCAAAATCAAGTTTATATTTTCAACACCCTCTCTTAAACTTGATTTTGCTACTCCAAGTAAACTCCTCATCTTGATAAAATCTTTGCGTTTAAGAGGTTTGGTGAAGATGTCGGCTACTTGGTCATTTGTCTTCACATACTCCAATTGCACATCCTTCTTTGCAACACATTCTCTAATGTAGTGATAACGAGTGTCGATGTGCTTACTTCGATCATGAAAGACTGGATTCTTTGCCAAAGCTATTGCTGATTTGTTTTCCACAAAGATCTTTGTTGGCTCCTCTTGTGGCAAAATTAACTCCTTTAGTAAGTTCCGTAGCCAAATAGCATGACAAACACATGAAGTAGCCGCTACATACTCCGCTTCACAAGTGGAAAGAGTGACAATCGGTTGCTTCTTCGAGATCCATGTGAAAGTTGTATCTCCGATATAGAATACGAAGCCACTTGTGCTTTTTCGATCATCTATGTCTCCACCCTAATCGCTGTCGCCATATCCAACAAGCTTATAATTGTTAGAAATGGAGTAGTACAAGCCAAAGTCTATGGTACCTTTGATATAGCGAAGGATCCTCTTTGCCGCCTTCAAATGAGTTGTTGTTGGATGCTCCATGTAACGACTCACAACTCCGACCACATACAAGATATCAGGTCTTGTGCATGTTAAGTAACGCAAGCTTCCAACCAAGCTCTTGAAGTGTGTTGGGTCTACACTTTCTCCTTCCTCGTGATTTGACAACTTAGCTCCACATTCCATTGGTGTGCTCACGGGATTTGAGTCATCCATCTTGAACTTCTTAAGCACCTATTTTGCATATCTTTCTTGAGTAATGAAGATTCCCTTTTCTTCTTGCTTTACTTCAATTCCGAGGTAGTAAGACATGAGTCCAATATCGGTCATCTCGAACTCCTTCGTCATCTCTTTCTTGAAATCCTCGAACATGTTTGGGTTACTACCTGTGAATATCAAGTCATCTACATACAAGCATGCAATCAATATATCATTGTTTTGAATTTTGATATAGAGTGCATGCTCATATGGACACTTGATGAAGTTTTTCTCCTTGAAGTACTTTCAATTCGAGTATTCCAATCTCTTGGGGCTTGTTTTAACCCATAAAGTGCCTTCTTTAACTTCAAGACTTTGTCTTCTTCTCCTTTGAATATGTAGCCTTTTGGTTGTTCAATGTAAACTTCTTCTTCGAGATCTCCATTTAAGAAGGCTGATTTGACGTCCATTTGACATATCTTCCAATAGTTTTGAGCCGCCAATGAAATGATTAGTTTAACAGTTTCTAGGCAGGCAACGGGAGCGAATACCTTGTCATATTCGATTCTGGCTCTTTGACTATAACCTTTTGCCACCAATCTTGCCTTGTGTCTTTCAACTTCTCCTTTAGAGTTCTTCTTTGCTTTGTACACCCACTTCACACTGATCGCCTTATGCCCATTTGGAAGTGAAGCTAACTCCCATGTCTCATTCTTTTGTATTGCTTTGACCTCTTCATCCATTGCATTTCTCCATGTCTTCTTCTCTGTAGCTTCTTCGAAGTTCATGGGCTCGCAATCCGCAAATAGACAAAACAAGGTAAGATTTTCTTGATTTTCTGTTACCTCGTAAATGTCTTGTAAGCTTCTAAAGCGTGGAATCCTTTCGCTCGAGCTTTCTTCTCCTTGAGGACTTGTTGTTGGTGAAATCGGTGGGGTAGGTTGCTCCTCTATTGTTTGCTCCGTGACATCTTCTTCAAAAGGTGGAAAGAAGTTATAGTCTTCTTCACTTGATCTCCTATCCCATTCTCCTTCTTCATCAAATATGACATTTCGACTAGTGTGTGTCTTCTTTGTATCAGGATTGTAGAGTTTGTAGCCTTTGGAGTTGGCGTCATAACCAATGAAGATGTACTTCTCACTTTTGTCATCTAGTTTGCTCCACTTTTCATCCGGTACATGAGCATGTGCAAG
This sequence comes from Lepidium aucheri, assembly GCA_900406435.1. NCBI lineage: Eukaryota > Viridiplantae > Streptophyta > Magnoliopsida > Brassicales > Brassicaceae > Lepidium > Lepidium aucheri. The sequence continues at coordinate 16,428 of OVBA01006551.1, forward strand.
GCTTCCAAAAACTCTTAGATGGAAAACACCGGGCTTCCTCCCGCTCCAAGCTTCTTGTGGTATTTTCCCCTATATGCTTCTTGTTGGAGACCGGTTCGATAGATAAACTGCACACGCGACCGCTTCCGCCCATAGCTCCTTTGGTAATTTCTTACTTTTGAGCATGCTTCTTGCCATATCAAAGATTGTTCTATTTTTTCTTTCCGCTACTCCATTTTGTTGAGGGGATCTTGGCACTGTTAATTGTCTT
>OVBA01006552.1:0-16675 GCA_900406435.1 Lepidium aucheri
ACGGTCTTGGGCTAGTGCTAAGCACTATCGGTGTCGGTTTCTCTACAAACACATTGATGATGTTTATTTGATACGAAGGATCTTTAATTAAGCTCATTAGATCTCAAACTTACAACACCACAAATTACGTTAAGCACAATCACATTTAATAATCACAAAATGAGACACAACAAACAAACAAAAAAAAAACACGAAAAATATCACACATAAGATTCTCTGTCTCCATGGTCTTTAACTTCAACCCCACCATTGATGCACAGCAACACCTTCATCTCTTAGTTTACCATACAAAGCCAAACACTCCCAATAAGCCCTACCACTCTTACTCTGCATCTTTCTTCCTCTTAGCCCTAAACCATTTGGCTTGCACTCCAAGAAAAGCTCATCAACCATTTTGATGGACTTGCTCTTCATTATCTCCTCGACCACTTCAGCCTCTGCCTTCATAACCACGTATTCGTCTTCTTTCACATTCCCATTTAGCCACTCAGTCATTCCCATTTTCTCATAATCCAAACTCATCTCATCATTCACTGTTTCAATTTTGTACATATCAAAGTTTTGATTCCTTGTTGGGTAATTTTGAATAAACCATTCTGTTCCACTGCTTCCTTCTCCATTTCCAATATCAATGAAAACACGCCTCGAGTAGCTTCCAAGGTCTAAACTGTCTCCCATTAGATCTGGGAGGTAACGTGTTCGTTTGAAGTATGTTTTTGACTTCCTTGAAGCTGATCTTGGTGGTTCAAGCAATACATCTTCTAGCTTGCTCAATGCTTTTTCCTTAGCATCTTCTTCTGTGATACTGAGAAGCTTTCTTCCAGTGGCCATTAGGCTCTGTTTCTGCTCTGTTTCCCCTGTTTTCCTCATCGTCATTACCGTGTATTCAGAGCTTTTTACGTCAACTATTTCGTAGTTTTCGTTTTTCAGAAAGTCCAGAGGAAGATCATGTAGGTTAAGTTGAACTGTGAGGATGCCACCAACTTTGAGAGTACGGTCGATAAACTCACCAGAATCGATGTGACGAGAATGCGCAAAGGCAAAATCAAAGGTCTCATTTGGGACCAAGTTCTGCGTCTCCTGATCGTCTGCAGATACAAGAAGCATCTCAGTTTCAATCACCGTTTGAGAGTATGAAGAAACAGTGACATCATAATCATCTCCTCCACTTAAGAAGACTGCTTTATCTCCGACTTTAACGAGACCTTCCTTCTCCAAATCATTTAGAAGCAAAGGCAATAGTATCTCAGAATGGTCAGACTCAACCGACTTAGAAGGAGCGGTTCCATACTTGAGGAGACTTAACCAAGTAAATGATAGACACAACAAAGCCAAAAGCATTGATCTCATAAAGAGACTCATGATTTCATAACGAGAAGCCTTGAGGAGAGAATTTGCAGAGCCTAAAGAAAAGCTTGAATGGTCTCTCTTTTTAGAGAGGTAGTGAAAATGATTTTGACACATAGAGTGAAAGTCTTGGACATTAACAAACACCATAACTTTGTTTTGTTAATGTCTTAAAAGCTGAGACAAAGAGAGAGCGGGCAAACTGTGCAATTGAAAATCAAAGAAGAGGAAAAAGAGAAAGAACAGGCTTGAGAAAGACGAGCCTAGCGAGTGCAGAACCTAGCGGCTGTGTGATTTCCACCGGTAAGAGAAACTCGATTACTCTTCGAATTAGACCAAAGAGACTGCAATTGTCTAATCCTTTGTATCTCCATTGCGATTATCAGTTTTTACCTCTTTCTTGCTCTCAATCTGTTATCTCATCATTCACTTCCACATACAAATATATGTTTTTCTTTGAATAGACGTTTTCTCTGGTAATAGATCGATCCTCAAATGTTGCTTCCCATTCTTATGAAGAAAAGAGATAAACTCAAGGAAGCAACATAAAGAATGAAAGAAGACAAAGAAAGAGCAGAAAGAGGTTATGTTGAATTGATTCTTTGTGGGTTGATTCCTTGAGACCTAAGTTATCTTTGCTTCCTTCAAAAGGTGAGAGAGAGAATTAGTTTGAAAACTATAAAGGCCTTTGCTGTTTTGTTTTAAGCCTTTGTTTACGCCCAACCTCTCTCTATATTAAGGGTTTTTTCTATAAATTCATTGGGCTATAACGTCTTCAATCAAATAGGCAAACAGTTATGTGAATACAAAATAACTGAATTGACTCAAAATTTTAAGTTTAACATTAGAATATAAACTGCGAAAACATTTGGACCAGTGATAATGTTTTCTTTATAAATTCTTAGGCACTAATAAACTCCCTATCTAAAATATTAGGAGCAGGATTAAAACCACTAATCTATTGGAACCGGTCTTACAACAATGAGTACTAAAACGATGGTTCTTGAATAAAAGAGTGGGAGAAAATGGGCAAGAACACATGTAGATTTGATTAGGAGCAAGAGCTTAGTTAACTAAGAACAAGAAAAGATGATTGTCGAATTGATATTTTTATTAGACTTTGTATGCCAAAAAGCCGATCCCTTTTTCAAAAGATTGTGCCTATATTTATAGTTTATAGAGGCGGCTACATGTGTAGAAAATAAAAGAAGATTTACAAATCTTGTTGATAAGACTGAATCTGTTAAGATTCGTTCTAGATTTGTGGAAGTTTTCCATGTCGGAACACGAAACCTTCCATTTATCGTTTGCTGATGTGTCATCCGACTTCCCTTCAGGTTCTTCTTCTTTTACCATTCACATTTCATCTGCACAATCTTTCTTTGATGGTTTCCGAGTTCTTCTACCTTCATACTTCTTTAAGTTTTTCTTACTTCTTTTCTTCATTCTTCTTTGAAAATAGGTCTTGATGATTTTAAACTTCCTAACGTTGAGGCTGGTGTCAATTCTCCACTCGAGGGTTTAAATGTCCGGGCCTCTAGAAATCCTTCTAGAGTTTCTGAACCCTTAGCTGCTCCATTTCGGGACATAGTGGAAATCCTTTCAAGGTCTGGTCGTGGGGATTTGCAGTCTGCGAAGAAGGCGAGGAATGATGCGCTGCTGAGGATTGGTTCTCCAAGGGGAAGTCGTAGGAGTGGTTCTGCGGGTTCTTCTCGTGGAAGGGGTAAGGGTATGCCTACCTGAGTTGCCGAGGACTACCTTGAAGTAGTGGAACTACGATCTGAACTTTTGTCCGCCAAGGAAGAACTTGCTCGTACCAAAGACGAGTTGAGATTGGAGCGAGAAAACGTCCTCAAGTTGGTAGTTCAAAATGTGGAACTGTCAGAGTCGCTAGATTGTGCTGATTCTGACCGAAGTACTGCCTTCAAATCTGCCGAGAGGCTAATGACGAGGTGTTGAGGTTACGAGCCAAGATGGATTTGATGAGGGGGAACTTTGATTCTCGACTCCGCTGGGCATTAACTGTTGAGAATTTGAGAATCTTCGAGGTTCTTCGTGAACGTATGTCTGACCATTTTGGCCAAATTGTTGCTCGGTTCAGTGATCTTGACAGGAACCTCGAGACCCATTTGTCGTATGCCCAGTTTATTGGGTCGACAAATGCTCTTCAACTGCTTTCCAACCATGGAGTTGACATTCCTCCTGCAGTCACCGACTTCATGGCTGCCAAGGTGAACAAGTTTCAAGGAACTCGTTGATAAGGAGAGTTTAACGCTGCTGCTTCTAGGGGGACTTTGATCGTTCCCATTTTTGAAGTTGGAGAAGCCTCCAATGCTGATGAAAGTGGACTCACAGAGGCTCCGTAATTTTTCTGGACTTTGTCGTAATCTTCTTTTGTAGTCGTCACTTGACTTTCTTTAGGAGTTGCACATACTTTTTGTACTCAATGCTTTTGTAAATATTTTTCATGTGTAAATGAACAAAATTTGATACTTGATCATGAATGAAACAATTTCTTTAAATTATTGACTCGTCATTTTATGAATTCCGGTTCCCGAGATTCTTTTCTTGTATTTTGCGCATTTAGACGAGTTTCTTCCTGCGTTTAGAGAGTTTGATCTTTTTTTAGCTTAGAAAGAGAACTTTCTGTTATGCGACTTTAAACCAGAGATTTTAGGACTCAGTTTAAGTTTTAAGAAGTTCAGACTCGGAAACCATATTCAAAAAACTTGGACTAAGAATTTACGATTATTCGTTCAGAATTCATGTTCTAACTTTGTTTGGGACTTTTATCTTGTAATTCTGTACAAAACCGTGCTTTGTCATTAAGTGAAATTTTAATCTCGGTTGATCTCTACAAAGCTTTTACTTTGTCTTTTAATTGAGATTTTAATCTCAGCAAACCTGTACAAAGCGTTGCTTTGCCTTTTGAGTGAGATTTTAATCTTGGAAAATCTGTAAAAAGCGTTGTTTTGCCTTTAAGTGAGATCTTAACCTTGTAAACCTGTACAAAGCTATGTTTTGCCTTTTCGACGAGACCTGATCTCGTAAATCTGTATGGAACTTTATTCCGTCATTTGGTGAGATTTCCATCTCGAAGGGTTTACACATAGCTTTAGGCTTTCTCTTTTCTGCGAGAATTAGATTCCTATCAGTGGTAAAAGAGATTAATCTCATAATAGTCAAGTATCGTTTAAGTTTCCCGAGGTTGAGTTTGGTGAGCTTAGAACTCGGTTTTAAAGGTAAGGACTAGGTCTTAGTCAGAGATTTTTCAGATTTAGACTTAGTGATTTTAAGTTTTTCGAGATTAGGCTTGGCAAGTTGAGAACTCAACATTTGAGATAAGAACTAGGCCTTTACTCAGAGATTATCTAGGTTTTGACTCGGTAAAAATTCTTTGTTTTGAATAAGTTTTTTGAGGTTGGGCTCGACAAGATTTTAAGACTCGGCTTAAAGATAAATTGCGTTTATTTTTCCCGAGAATTTATCTCGGCTTGCGACTTGTGAAGATATAGGGTGTAATCTATTCTTTTTTGTTTAGATGCCGATTTGGGACAAATAAAATTTTTATAAAGTTCTAGCTAGACCCGAAGGCTACCTACGTACCCGAAGAGATCAAGCCAAGACGTAGTTCTCCTTACATAACTAATTAAGTAGACAGAGATGCGTTAAGTGACACATCTAATTCACCAAGATGGCGATCTTTTAGTAGTAGTATCACTTTAGTTGAGGAGTTCCAACTTCGAGGAATTGGTATTCCTTCCATGCTAGCGATTTTGTAGACTCCTAATTTTACGACTTCAAAGATAATGTATGGCCCTTCCCAATTTGCACCGAGTTTCCCGACATTGAGTTCGGCCGTGTTCTCAAACATTTTTTGAAGTACAAGATCTCCGACTGTGAAGTATCATCCGCGTACTTTCTTGTTGTAGTACTTTGCAGCTTGTTATAGATAATTTTGCACTTGAAGAAGTGCCTCATTTCGTTCTTCTTTTAAGTCGTCAATACTACATTCCATAGCATTGTTGTTAGCGTCTTCACTCTCGAAAAGACATTCACGTCGTAGAGTTAGCACAGCTATCTCTGCTGGAGCCATTGCCTCCATTCCGTGAGAAAAGGAGAATGGAGTTCGTTCGGTTGATCGCCAAGGTGTGGTCCGATGTGACCATAATACGCCCTCCAACTCGGAAGCCCAACTTCTCTACTTTTCACTGAGTCGCTTCTTTAGACCATCGAAGATCTGTTTGAGATATGTTGTCAGTCATAATCTTGTATGGAAGACCATGTCGGCAAATGATATTTTTCCATACAAATTTGATTGCGTCTTTATTCTTAATCTGAGAGTAAGCTTCTGCTTCAACCAACTTTGAGAAGTAGTCGGTCATAACAAGCATGAACTGCTTTTGCCGGGATGACGGTAATAATCCGACTATATTCTTTGCCCATCGCATGAGTGGATAAGGCATTATTACCAATGTTAACTCCTTGGTTGGAGCTTGAATAATGTGCTCATGTCTTTGGCACTTTTCAGATTTAGCCGTGTATTCGGCGCAATCCTTTGCCATAATCGGTCAATAGTAGCCGAGTGTTCTAAAAATTAAATGAGTTTTCTTTCACTGTTGTGGTTTCCTCCCGCTCCATCGTATGTCTTTTTAATGATCTTGTCGACTTCGTTTCCGTGAACACAAGTGAGTACTACTCCGCTTGTACTTCTTTGGTAAAGTTTTTCGCCGACTTAGATGTAAAAAGCACACTTGGCTTTCAACCAGTGCGCTGCCCATCTGTCTTCTGGCATTTCACCGTCTAGGATGTAAGTTAGGATTTCGTCTCGGCAATCCACTTTTTGTTTGTCATTATGTTTGGTGTCTGCCATCTTGGAATCAAATTCTTCTCGGACCTCGTCTATAGCCGAGATGAGTTCTAGATCTCCTTTTGGTAGGCTTATGCTTTGTCTATTTATGCTTTCCACTAAGATGATTAGCCTTTGGACGAGATCTATTGTAGACACGAGAGTGGCTAGGGTATCGGCAGATCTGTTCTTGGACCTTGAAATTTTATTGATCTTAAATTTCAATTCCTTGGTTAACATTTTTACCACATGAAGGTAAGCTTCCATTCGATCATTCTTTGTGTCGTAACCTCCGTTTACTTGGTTAAAGACGAGTTGATAGTCGCAATAGTAACCGATGTTGGTAGCTCCTACTTCCTTAGCCAGTTTAATTCGCGTAATTAAAGCCTCGTACTTTGCCTTGTTGTTCGAAGCTGGGAATGCAAGTTGGAACGATTGTTCTAGAACTTCTACTGTAGGGTTCTCTAGTCGGATACATACTCCTGAGCCGTGTTGTGATGAAGATCCATCCACATATATCTTCCACGTTTGATCCTTTGCTGAGTCTAGAGGTTCTAGATTCGGAGATAGCTCGATTATGAAGTCGGCTAAGACTTGTGACTTCGCACTTGTACATCCTTTAAACTTGATGTCGTACTCGCTTAACTTGATTGTCCACTTTGTCAATCATCCTGACTGATTTAGATTATGCAGTATTATCCTTAGTGGATGATTTCCTAATACTACAATGCTATGAGACTGGAAGTAATGTTGTAACTTCCTTTCTAAGGTCACTACCGCTAGCGCGAGGTTCTCTGTAATCAGGTATCAGGACTTGGCTCCATCCAATGATTTGCTAATATAGAAGATCGGGTACTGAGTCTCTCTGTCATCTCGAACTAGTACACCACTGACTGCCGAGGTAGAAACTGCATTGTATAAATTATATGGTTCTCTGTTTTCTGGCTTGGCGAGTATTAGCGGTGTTGAAAGGTACTCTTTCAACTCGGAGAAAGTTTCTTGCAGTTTTCATCCCACTTGAACTCTTTGTTTCTACACAACAAGTTGTAGAATGAAAGACATTTGTCAGTTGAGCGTGATATGAAGTGGTGCAGGATGGCTGTTTGGCCCGTTAATCTTTGTACTTCTCGCTTATTCTTTGGAGAAGCCAACACTTGAATTGTCGTGACTTGTTTTGGATTAGCTTCAATTCCTCTTTGAGTGACTATGTATCCGACAAATTCTCCCGATGTAACTCCAAAAGTGCATTTTGCTGGGTTGAGTTTCATTTGGTATTCATTCAGAATTTTAAAGCAACGAGCTAAATGATCGATGTGATCTTCTGCTTTTAACGACTTGACAAGCATATTGTCAATATATACTTCCATTGTTTGCCCAAGCTGGTCAATAAATATTTTGTTTACAAGATGCTGGTAGGTCGCTCTAGCGTTTTTCAGTCCGAATGGTATTATTTTATAACAGTAAGTGCCTCGTTCCGTGATGAACGAAGTCTTCTCCATGTCGTTGGGATGCATCTGAATCTGGTTATATCCGGAAAAGGCATCCATGAATAAAATAAGTTCGTTTCCAATTGTTGCTTCGACGATTCGGTTGATATTCGGTAATGGGTAGCTGTATTTTGGACAAGCTTTGTTGAGGTCGGTAAAGTCTACGCAGACTCGCAATTTTCCATTTTTCTTTGGAACAACTACCAGATTGTCTAGCCATTCAGGATATTGAACTTTGGTAATTAATCTGATTTCAATCAGCTTTTTAACTTCTTCAATCGTGGCCTTTATTCTCTTTGGCCCGAGCTTTCTTCTCTTATGTTTGATTGACTTATATGTCAGATCGACATTTAGCCTATGACTTGTGATTGCCAGGTTAATTCCAGACATATCACTTGGTGCCCATGTGAATGTCATCACATTCTCTTCAACGAGATTTATCAGTTTCTCCTTGATTTGCTTCCTCAGGTCAATGCTGATACTTACATATTTTGTCGGATCAGCCAAATCGATGTCGACAAGTTCAACAGTCGATTGGTCTGGCTTCTCGGGAGCAGGTGGTTTGGTTAATACTCTGCTTCTTATTGATGCGGCGATCATGCATAATTTGTTCCTTAATTTCAATTCAGCAGTAAAGCAAGTTCTAGACATCTTCTGATCTTCTTTGAGTGTGTAGACTCCTTCATTTGTCAGGATTTTAACACATTGATGATAGCTTGAGGGCACAGCTTTCATCATGTGTATCCAAGGTGTTCCTAGGATCATGTTGTAGATCGGTGGTTTATCTACAAAGAGTAGCTTGATCCATCTCCTAATCCTAGCAACATGGATTGCTAGCTTCACCGTTCCGATAGCATTGATTGTGCTTCCATCAAATGCGGTCAAGGTTATGTCCATGGGTTTAAGCTGAACATCCGGTAGTGCCATCTTATCAAGAGTTTCTTTGAATATAAGATCCACTGAACTCTCAGTATCGATGAGAATTCGTGAAACATCATAGTCGGCAACTCGGATTTTGACGACTATGGGGTCATTATGCGGGAAGCTGACTCCTTTAACGTCTTCAGTGGTGAAAGTGATCACCATATCTACGACATGCATGCACTCCTTAACAGGCTCCTGGTTGATTGAGACGACTACCTTTCGTTCGTATTTCTTGATTGAACAAATAGTATCGTCTGAATATTGTAATCCTTCTGGCTTTTGCCGTTTAGTTACTTCTGAGGTATCGGCTTTTGGATTTCCTGACTTGAAAGCACCTTTTTGTTGCTCGGCTTCTTTCTGCTCCTGCTCTTTGTACCTCTTGGTTTCTTCTTCTGAAACCTCCAACTCTCCCTTACTGAATTTCTCAAAATTCTGCAATTGTTTGCACTTTGCGGTTGAATAACCCGCTTTCTTGTGGAACATGTAGCATTTATTCCGGTTGTAGGTGTTATTGAATATCTTGTCATGGGGCTGTTACTCTCCCCAACTCGGAAAGCGGTTGCTGAGTTTGCATTTTCTCTATTATGTTGTCTCGGCTCATAGTGCCTTTTCTCTATGTACTCTGCATATCTCGCTGTTCAGCAGAGGGCGTCCGAGATCATGTTAGTCATGTTGACAAAAAGATCTAGTTTAAGTGCCTCATCGGTCACCATTCCAGTTTGAAGGGCTTTGATAGCCATATCGTCACTGAATTTGGCCTTTGTCAAAATCCTCTTGAAGTGTCCGAGATACGACTTCAGACGCTCGTCAAAACCTTGCTTTAAAGATCTCAACTCAGCAGTTGAGGTATCTTGATTGACGAATAAGGCATATTGCTTCGTAAACAGCTCCACAAGTTGGTTGAAGCTTTTGATTGACCCGGCTGGTAGCTTGGTGAACCATACCAAGGCGTCTCCGGTAAAATTTTCCGCAAAGTGCTGGCAGTAAGCTGCGTCTTTGTTGTCCACATTGTAGTTGGTACCGTTCATCATGACGTTGAAGGCACTCATGAATTCCACTGGGTCTGAATTCCCATCATAAGATGGGCATCGGAGCTGCAATCATCTGTTTACCGAGACTCTCCTTAGTCGCGGTGTGAATAGTGAGTTTTGTGCATGAGCTAGGATCCTTTCTATCTCGGGTGCTGACCTGGTAGCTTGATGGAATTTTGACTTTATGTCATCCATCATCTTCAACACGGTTTCTGCGTCCAACATTACTTAACCATGTTGTCTAAACTTATTCGGTATAGCAGAGTGATTTTGCACCAAAGTGTTTGCTGGTTGTGGACTCGGTAAGTCTCTAAATAGTTTTCATTGAACACTGGTCAATGCTTATGTGCATGGCCTATTGACTTGCGTAGTCAGTTGACTACTCTCTTTCAAACAAGATTCGAGCCTATCGAATCTTTCAGCGTTTCTTTGGTCGGAAGCTTCATGTTGTGTGATCAAGTTTTGCACTAAGATCCCGAGTGTCGGTGATCCTGGTGGTCATGGTGGAAGATCAGTATCTTCTCGAGTCTCTTGTTGGTTCTCTTTCTGAGTTTGAGTTGTATTCAGGGTTGATCCATTCGTTAAATCGACGTGCTCCTGAGGGAGAGGTTCCCTCCTTTCCAGTGAGCTGATGGTGATATCTCCTTCAACCACCTTCCGATTCTTAGAGCTTTTCTTGCTTTTGTGAAGATGTCCTTCGATATCTTCCCCACAGACGGCGCCAACTGTTGGAACCGGTCTTAGCACAACGAGTACTAAAACGGTGGTTCCTGATTAAAAGAATGGGAGAGAATGGGCAAGGAAACTTGTGGATTTGGTTAGGAGCAATAGCTTAGTTAACTAAGAACAAGAAGAGATGATTGCCGAATTGATATTTTTATTAGACTTTGTATGCCAAAAAGTCAATCCCTTTTTCAAAGGATTGTGCCTCTATTTATAGTTTATAGAGGCGGTTACATGTGTAGAAAATAAAGGAAGATTTACAAATCTTGTTGATAAGACTAAATCTGTCAAGAATCGTGCTAGATTTGTGGAAGTTTTCCATGTGAGAACAGGAAAACTTTCATTTATCGTTTGCTAATGTGTCATCCGACTTCCCTTCAGGTTCGTAGAACCTTCCGAGACAAGACATCCGAGTTGAAGACTTAGTGTTTGCAACTGGGTTGTTCTTTTATATTCGGATCCACCTCCAACATTGGCTAGTTGACAAAAAAAATAGAATATAAACTTATTAACTCCATTTTTTCTAAGTTCTTCTCAGGTTAGTAGTTGAGATGATCGAGCTAATGACTTAGCATCATGAATTTGATCTCTCCCTATAGGTTTTAGGCAATGAATCGGGACTTATCAATTATATTGGTTCTATTTCTATAACCTTATTAATTGATAGCATTTATTAATTTATGAAATATTAATGTATCAGCTTTATGTAAATTTTGATTTGTCCACAAAACCTACCAAATATGATATGCTAAAAAATCTACCAATCAAATATTGAAGGTTCTGAATCATTTGTGTAATACTTTGCTTCACTTCATAGCCCATTGTCTATTGAGTATTAGTTTTTACGAATCAGCAATACATTGTTTATATTTGTTTTGTTTCAGACATATCAATCACTTTTTCTTGTTTATCAGATCAAACACTTTTCATCAGGCTGCCATAGTTGTCTTATCGTTATGGTCTTTCTCTTGTCCCACTTATCTTATAATATACACGCAAGCTCCATAAATACGTAAATAGATAGATATATAATATTGGATAATAGAATAATATTTGGTCAAGTGTATGATAGATGTAATTTATAATATAAAGTTGATAAACAAGTAGGATTATTTTAAGATATAATGTGAATAATAAACATCATAAGGTCGTGGAAATACTAGGGCCGCCTCAGACTGGAATAGGTACAAGAGAATTAAATTTAATTACAATTCTGTTTTTGTCATTTTGTGAACCTATAAATATATGAATGCAAAAAAAAAAAAAGTTTAGTGTTTATATGATATTAATAAAATTAACAACTTGGCCCATGTTGTTGCACTTTAAGTTAGGTAACAGATCAATTCCAACTCACCTTTTAACAAAAAAATATTCCAACTCACCAATCCTTATAAAAGAAATATAATAAAACAAATTATAAAAATAGCATTTGCTAAAAACATGATCTTTGACAAAAGATACTCCCTTCCATTGTGTAATGTTTATGACGTGTAATTTGTAACTACATTAATGTCTTTCTCTATCTATGCTCTTTTTGTATATTTTAACATTTGAGAAAAAAAAACACTTTGTACTCGTTGAAATTCACAACAATTATATAATATTGCTACGGAAAAAGCATGCTTTATTGTGGATTTAAGTTCTGGTACAAAAGCCGAGTTGATTTTAGTCTAGTAGTTAGAATAATCTAGCTAATAATTTGGTATATGGTTTGATTCCTATTTGTTGTATTATAGTACTTTAAAAATGGATTATAGGGATGGAGTTTAGGCTATGAATCGGGTTTTATCGATCCAACTGTTGATAAAAAAAAAGTTATGGTGTCAATTTTTATGTACTATATAGATTTTGATTATTTTTAATTGTGTTGAAAGCATATTAGCTAGTTAATTAGAGGCAAGAATTTTTATCTTTCAACTATTGAATTAACAAACTTGAATCTATAATTTTGATTTAAAAAAACTTGAATATGTAGTCCAAAACCCCTTCCAAAACCTAAGTACATTTTGCAATGCTAAAAATAACAATATTCATAAAATCACTAATTAAAGCAAGTTATTGAAGAAAAGTTTCTTAGTATAATAGTTAGATGTTTATTTCTGTAATATTATTTTTACTGTAATTTTATATTAAATAATCGTGTAATTCTTCGTAATAGACCTAAATGTTTAGATTATGGATTGAATATTATGAATTTAATTAATAATTGAAAAAAAAACTTTTAGAATATAAATTGAGTAAACCAAATTAAAATATTAACATTGGTTTGATCTCTTTTAGTTAACCGCATTGACCAACTAAACCGAACTTTCATTAATCATGAGATATATCGCCTAATTCCATGAATAAATTGAAAAAGTCATAATTTAATACTAAAAACAAGAATTTAAATTAAAAAATTTCCAAATGTTTCAGTTTAAATAGTATGATTCACTCATTCGTATAGTGGAATTTTGAATCACAAATCCGCGGAAAAGAAACACCGGGGCCTAATTTAAAATATAAAAAAGTATTTAGGATGATTTTTAAATACTAAAAGTAAGAAAATGAAAAGGGCCCAAGTCAAAAGAGAAGCCTTTAATTTTACTTCTCGAGGACTAAATTCTCCCAAAATTTCTCTCATCACCCTTTTTCCAGAGTCAAGAGAGATTCTTCATCTCCTTCAACGATAAGACACAGAGATAAGCAAAGAGTCTCCCTTAGATTCTTCCAAAGGAAGATCTCCGGTGGAGTTTATAAGGCGGAGTTATCAGTTTCAACTTCTGTTTCTCTAATTTTCTCCGATTTTGGATCTGTCCTTAACTGGTTAGTTTGTTCTTCTTCTTTTAGCTGGAAATAGAATCAATTATTGGAAACTGGTGACAAGAAGAATACGAATCTGTATTTCTTCATCTGATTAGCATATATTCTCAAGGAAAGTAACTTACTTTTTATGGATTATTAGTGTTCAATTACTTGATGTGGGAGAATGCAACAGGATGAAGAAAATTATTGATGAACTTGGATGTTTTAGGAAGTTTGATTAATTGAGTTGATAAATTATTTGTCTCTGTGTGAGACAAGAGTATATGTTAATCTAGCTTAATGAGAAAGCAAGCATATTAGTGCGATGAGCTGTTCTGGTTTTGTCTGAATGGGTCAGCTAGAGTGATGTGCTTTAATCTGTCTGCTTTTCATTTATAATAGAAGTAATCAAATTTTGTGTTATATTTTAAGCTAATAGAGACTTGGCAACGATCTGTGCTTGATGGTGTTTTAAAAGCTTTCTCTTTACATGTATAACTGTATAAGTGTTCTTAGTTCTTTGTTTACTTTCTTTTGTTCTAAATTTGCTACTGGGTTTCTTAAGTTGAGCTTAAAGAGACCTTTTTTTGAGTTGATGCAGCTGTTTCAATAGTCAGATCTATCTTTTCCTTTTGATCTTTGGTTGTTTGCATTTCAAATAGCTCAGGAAGAATGAATTTAGTAGGGTTGATGCAATTGTTTTCATGAATTAGTTGATAATCCATTACTCTTATTATGGCAGACAAGGGTTGCAATGGCTAACTCCAAAGGATCACAGAGTGTTAGAAGTTTGATGTATCCAGGGAAGAATGCTTTGCTCCCTCCAAAAATTCCATTTCCTAGTGTATCAGCACCGTATTCGGAGTATATTCCCAGTAGTTTAATTGGTTCAAGGCATGGTCAGAAGCGTACTGATGAGAAAACACATCACCAGCGAACTTCATCTGAGAGCCATTTGGTAGAAGAGCTTCCCTTTTGGCTCGATGATCTTCTCAATGAGCCAGATAGCCCTGCTCGCAAATGTGGTCATCGGCGTTCTTCAAGTGACTCTTACGCATATCTAGACATGGCTAATGCTACAAACATAAATTTGACTCTCCAAAATGATTTCAGTTATCGGAATACCATTTCTTCCACTCAAAGAGGAATCCAGGAGCTTGAACGGAACATAAATGCTCAGGACGCTGCCTTCTACGCTGATGCTAATTATCTAAAACCGAAACCTCGACAGCAGGATTCTCTGGTTGCACCTGGTGCACGTCCTTCTTGGCTACCTTTTACTCGAGAAAGTGCTGGTGGGAAAAACATGGGATCATCATATATGTCTCAAGACACAACAATATTATCGGAAAGAAAGAATTACGCTGAACCTCTTTCTCATGACCTGAAATTGTTCTCTTCCGAGGAAAACAACTCCAATCCTCAGCCTGTGCCTTACGAGGCTGACAATACAAAACGAGCCAAACAGTATGTGCTCTCTTTACTTGTTCTTTAAGCACAACTTAATTCTTTGAATAATATTATCGTATGTCAGGTAATAAAGATGAAAAGATTACTGATTGTGGACTTTAAATATTTGGCATAACAACATGGTTACGTACTGCTTCCTGCAGGCAATTTGCACAACGGTCACGGGTCCGTAAGCTCCAGTACATATCTGAGCTAGAAAAGAATGTACAAACACTGCAGGTAAGGCTAGAAAAGAAACCTTTCATTTGAAAAGATATATATTTTATTACAATTTCTGGAGCACTAAAGTTAAATATCTTTTGTGTCTATAGGCAGAGGGCTCCAAAGTTTCAGCTGAGCTTGATTTTCTAAACCAGCGGAATCTTATCCTGAGTATGGAAAATAAAGCTCTAAAGCAGCGACTAGAAACTATAGCTCGGGAGAAGCGGATCAAACAATGTAAGTTTCTCGCACTTATCTAGATAATTGTTTTTAGATTCGTTAAACTCAGAATCTGGTCTGAAATCAGTTTCTAAGTATTAGCTATATTAAACAGTACTTTTCTCAAATTTGTTAACGTATGTATTCGTATTATTATGCAAAAAAAAGACTGACCAACAAGTTTTACTATACATGTTAGCTATTCATAGCACCATCTCACACATTAGGGACTGTGAAAAGAGATTCTATTTTGTAGTAAGTAGTACTACAGCTCATATCATGAGTTTTGTATTTTCCAGTGGAACAAGACTTGTTGGAAAAGGAGATTGGAAGACTTCGAGCACTGTATCAGCAACAACAACAGACTCATAAACCATCAGCAAGTCTTGGACGTACTAATAGCAAAGATCTCGAATCTCAGTTCTCAAGTCTTTCCCTGAAAGGCAAAGATTCCAATTGTAGGCGTGACTCTGTATCAGTGATGAGTCAATTCCACTTTTAGTCAATGTCCCTCTACCCACCGGTTCATTAGACCTTTAAGGGTCTTGCATTTCAACAAGATCAGGCCCTGATCTACTGTCTCACCGCACACATAATAACTCCCCTGGTCATTGCTTTTATTTCTTACGGTTGATAAGTTAACTCACCAGTGCACCTGGTTTCCATTACCTGAAAATCCATATTACTTCCAGCAGATGGCTTGCCTGAGGTGGTTTAGTTCGAAGATCAGACACCTGGACTTCATTTATCTGGTGATTATTGTAGCAGACTTGTGATATGGGACGAATTTATCGAATCCCGGACAAAATAAAACACTCATATGTGGAGTGTACTATGATCTCCACTGTTAGTTTGTATTTTATGTTGCTGGTAAAAATGGTGCATTCCCTTCGAGTGAATGCTTCATGTAAAGTTGATGACATTTTCTGTAGTAATTTCTCAAAGGTCAAAATATTTGATTGCTTGAGATTATTCTTGGTCCGAGTATGCACTTCAACACTTGTCTTCATTGCTCTTGGTCTAACCGCTTAAAGGGACTATATGCTTGAACAATTTCAGGTCTTGTGAAGTTCAGTGCCTCTGCTAGAAACCAAGTGAGAACTAGGAACCTAAAAGTGATGCAAATTGGTTATAAGTCAAATATTACTGGAAAATTGATCCAAGTGTACGGACACTAAAGTGTTAAGAGTTAAAGACTTGTTGAGAACCTTAAATAGAAACAAGTTCGAATGCAAATAAACGTACAAAGATGTTTTATTATCTTTGTCTTTTTTTTAAGAAAGAATTACTCATATGGTTCATATTTTATGAGTAATTACTCATATGGTGCTTCATATTTTTCATTTTTGGAACAAAAATGGAAAAGATATATAAGAATTGGCAGTTTCGTAA
The DNA here is from genome assembly GCA_900406435.1 of Lepidium aucheri. Classification (NCBI taxonomy): domain Eukaryota; kingdom Viridiplantae; phylum Streptophyta; class Magnoliopsida; order Brassicales; family Brassicaceae; genus Lepidium; species Lepidium aucheri. The sequence continues at coordinate 16,428 of OVBA01006552.1, forward strand.
TAAAACGAAACTGCCATTAAAAAAAAAATTAAAAAAAAAATTAAACTGCCATTAACCTAATTTGGCAGTTTCTTTTCTCTTCTTCTTCGTTTCTTTTCTCTTCTTCTTCGGTTCTTCTCTTCTCCTTCGCTTCTTCTCTTCTCTTTCGTTTCTTCTTCGTTTCTTCTCTTCTCCNCTTCTCCTTCGTCTCTTTCGCTGTTTCTTCTCTTCTCCTTCGTCTCTTCTCTTCTCTTCTCTTCGTTTCGTCT
>OVBA01006553.1:0-16673 GCA_900406435.1 Lepidium aucheri
AATAAATAAATTATATATATAATATTAAATTTTTAAAGTTAAGATCTCCATTCACCGATGGAGATGCTCTAAGTACTCGCTTGGTTTTTGGTTGAAGATTGCGTAGTGTTTTATTTTTAAACAAAACTTGGTCCATAATTTAAATAACTTGTTTATAAATAAAAACTTGAAATATCGTTTAGCTGTTTGTAATAGAATGCACAAACTTATTTTAGCTAAAAGATTAAAATTGGGAATACAAGTTGAAATAACATTTGATCTAAACAGATACATGAAGAAATAGATCTCCTTGATTTGGTCTATTTATCCCTAAGGAAAAGATAAACCAATTACTGTTAAGTAGTGAGAGGAAGAGATGCATTTAGTTAAATTGACAAAAACCCTAAGGCAAATCTAAGTTATCAAAGACTTTTGTTAAGTCAATTTGAAAGCAGGACATTATAGAAAGATTTAAAAAATGAATACGAAATTGTGCTATATCCAGTAGTGACCATGGATTAAAGCATATAAAATATGAATTTTAGACGCCAAAATATATAAATATTTTTAGGGGCATAATGTTTGATGTTTTGCAGGAGGATAGTAATAGCATGTTGGTTCGAACTCCTCAAAATCTTGTTTTACTTTATAATTTTATTTTTATTTTAGGTGTAAAAGAAGTTTGGGCCGATTATGTCCATTTGCCTATTTCGTTTTGCCATTTCGTTAAAATAGATCTCTTAAGCTTCCTCATTAGAAGTTAATTTAGTTTAACAATTTTTACTCTAATCTCTTTATTAGCTTTTTCACATAAGAACTCAGAAATAAAGTTTTTTTTTTAATTTTGAATGTAAAGCAAGTTTCTTTGAGCAAGAATATAGGAAAAAGCAAATTCCTTATGTTGTATCCATTTAGACAAACAAAATTAATAAATGAAGAAATACGCCACATCATAACATGTAAATTTAAACTATGGTATATATCTTATCATCATGTTGTACGTAGAAAATATACTCCATTAAAAGAAAACAAACTTAGGAAGAGAATTAAATATTTGTCTTGAGATGGAAGTAAAGAAACATTCGTTCAACTGTACCCAACAAAAGACAAATACAAAAGTGACTCTAAAATCAAAATTAAATTTGTTAAAAAGAAAGAGCTTAATTATTCATCTTTGACCGATCCTTCCCAATGATTTCTTCCTTTCTTTTTCTCTTTTTTTTTTTTTTTTTTTTTTCNTTTTTTTTTTTTGTCACTAAACTTCTTCCATTAAAATAGATAAATCGTTTTACAAAGCGAAGTACAATACAACAACCCAAAAATAAACATAAGCAATAAGCAAATCCAGGCAGAGACATCTCGAATGCTCTAGATTCCTTGGATAGATAGTGGAGATGCGATCTTGAATTTACATGAATTCGAGATTACTCCTTGTTCAGTAGTCATAAAGACGGTCGAACGCGCAATTGAGCTCGTAACAATTTTGAGCTTTGAATACATCCTCGGACCTGAGATATGGTGGAACGTGAATCTCGTCCAGCCGAGGAAGAGATTTGAGTCTAATATCCTTCTAAACAGAACTAGACAATGCATTGATCTTAAAATCATTAAGTATCTGCTATTAAACTCCCTACCATTCATAGACTCGGCCCAATCCTCACAGGCCCAAATAGAATGAATTATTAGAGAGTAAACTAGAAGATACCTTAAAAACATTAAAGCCCAACTAGACGGTCCAACTAACCAAACAGGCCCACACAGTTTGGAATAGGGATTCGTCCTAGTGGAGAAGAGGTTGGCCGCCGCCACCCTGAAACTGAACCAATTCCGATTTGATGTTACTCGGATATGCCGGTGCGACAAGTTCTTTGCCTCCGCCTGGATAACGAAGCCAAGATTGAAACCATAAGCAATAGTGGTCAGAGAGACCCAAAGAGGTAACATCTCAGATTTGCTTCTCCAAATCTCCAGTTCTTGTCGAAGAAACGAAGGTGAACAAACAGATCCAATGAACACACTCCTACTTGCCAGATCTGGAGAGAGGAAGGTCCAAGTGAACCTCATATGTCGAGAAACTGATATGTGGAGAGATGAAGCAGGTGACATCACCGAGTAGCCGCCGGCAAAAGTTTTCTTCAAGCAGAGCTGCTAGGCTTGAGAGCTACGGATAAAAGGGGAGTGGTGGTAGTGTTCTCGGTGATAAGTCACCGGATAAGGATAAGAGCTAAAGAGGAATAAAAAAGAAACCACCAGATTTGCATGGAGGTTGTGAGGAATCACCAAAAGATCTGAGAGATCACGGGATTTTATTTCACCACCAGTGAGCAAGCTGAAGTCAAGGAGGAGAGGGATAAAGACCAGAAAAGCGGGAAGAAGAAACAAAGTCCGACGCCAGCGAGCTAAAGCTCCGCCGGCGCCAGAAAACTGAGATGCAGATGATGTTTCGATAATCGGACCTGAGAGAAACTTCTAACTTTTTTCGTGTTTCTCTATCCACGCTCCTTTTTCTCTTTTAAATTATCCTTTTTATTACTATATCAATTTTAATTGATAAGTTCAACAGAAAATTACATATTTTTACATTTAAACATATCAACCTCTTAAGCATTTCCTTCAGTAAAACTTGTTTTCTGTCAAGTTTCACTACAAGAAAACATAGTTAATTCTTACAATTTATACCGTCTAAAATAAAAGCATTTCTAACAAAAACCAACAGGAAAATAGTTGTTACTATAATATCATCGGAAATCAAGATCCCGTCAAAAGCCGTCGGATATAACCGCCAACTTCCAACAAAAACTTATGACGAAATCCCATCAAATTCCATCAGTTTGTTCCTATCAGGTTTTGTCGAAGAATATCCTTCTGTAAAACTTGTTTTATGTCAAGTTTCTAACTAAGTTAATATGTCTGATGACCAAAATTATATATATATATATATGTATATCTATCGTAATTTAAAAAATATAATATATAATATATGCACACATATACAAATATATATATATATAGCAAAGATGATAGATAACTAATTAATAGATATATAAATTAAAGTTAATATTCTCAAAAACAGAAAAGTAGAGATACGTATTTACTTCTTTAGTTATAGATACGACGCGAGATGATCAAAAGAATTGTATGAAATCAAAGTTTCATCTTTTGAAGTAATAAAAATAGTGAGAACTATCCAAAAAAAGATGTAAAAGGTTAAAAATATGCTTTATTGACTGCAATAGTTGAAGACTGTACTACATTTCGTAATATCTATCGTATACCCACTTTGATCTGCCCTTTTTCATTCTTTTATAAATATTATATTTAAATAACATTTAAAGTGAAAGATATTCTCTTGTAATTTAATGTTATTTTTATAAACTTAAAATCATTTAACTGTAAATTTATACAACGAATAGTTAGAAGAAATCCATTACTTTCGACAACAAAAAATACTGAACCACATTTATAATTATAAATTATTTGATCTCTAAGTAGAATTAATCTGTTTTATGTGTGGGCTTTGAGAAATCCGTTGATAATTAAGTTAAGCCCATAATTTAATAAAGTTGAACGATAAATTGGACCATAATTTAGACCACGTTGAATAGGTTTGAAATGATCGACCAAACAATTAATAGATAAAGCTCATATAAAAAAGTAAAACGAATGCTGTTCATATAGAGGATCGATTGAAATGCTATATTGAAGAAACTACTCGATAGATTTTTCTAATTAGTATTTCCTCCATTGTAGGTGAAAAAATTAGTTACACAAAAAAGTGTTATTTCAAAATATCAATATAACTGCAAGTGACTTTAGTTTAGTGGCAGAAGTAAATCTACTAAAGGATAGATGCACTTGCATATTCTGAGATTGCAGTATGCAAGAAGTTGGTTAATAGGCCGGCTAGTTGTGATCTAATATTATTGACAAAAAAAATATCAATATAACTTTAAAGAGAAAATTTTCTTTTCAACTTCTAATAAATATTATTCATGTAGTATCTAACCAATCATTATCCCTAGTAACTAAGAGTATATATAGATAACTCTTAGTTATGTTTTTTAATTTGTCTGAAAATATTTAAAATAAGACACTTTACAAAATGGAAGGAGTAAATATTTAGGTAAATAACGTTGCTTAAACTTTTAATAATAATATTAATCATAATTACTATATGTATATATATATATATTATGGAGGTTTATTTTTTCTACAAATAAGTGAAGTGATTTTGATTTAGTGGTATATGATAAGTTTATTAAAGGTAGACACCATCACATACCCAGAGATCGATTTTTACTGTTTATTATGTAAAAATTTGACTATTTGATTGACCAGTTATTCCCTAGTGTTTGAAAAAAAAAATTCCTACAAATCGTATGTTGTATATTTGATTTCTTAATGACACTATAAATTGAATGACAACTTGTTCAAAACCTGAGAGACTAATTGAATGCAGTTTTATTATTACAAATTGAATGCAATTTTATTATTACAAAATAAAATATAAAACGAGAATAAACTTATTTTTCAATTTTTCTGAATCGGTATATGATTAAGAGAATTCTGTAGTCTCACATGAAACGATTTAGGTTTGAAGATATTTGAATTATGTATCAGAGTAGATATGGAAAAAATATTCTAGTCATTGATTAATACCTAATATATGATGTATATATATAATCTGTACATTCTAATGGATTATTGAACATTCAATCCTACATCATGGATCCGATCCAATTGTTAACAATGAATTAAACATTACTAAGTTTCTCATATAAAATATATTATATACCAATGTAGCTAGCTAATTTTTCTATATCCAAAACAATAGCCCTAAAGTTAAGAAACTATAATGATAGCAACATTTTAATTTTAACTTTATTCGACTTTAAAATCTGATTTCTTTAATCTAACCTGGAGGTTATGATTTATTGAAGGAAAGATAATCGATCTGATAAAAGTAACACTAAACTGTACCCTTTATACCATTGGAAGATTTACTTTCTTTTGAAAATCAAAGTCTTTAAGTAATAAATTCACATAAAAAGAAGATTTCTAAAGGATAAAGAAAAAAAAAAGAAAAACAATAAAGAGAAATATTCTCATTGGGATCAGAGAAACTAAAGAGATCGGAGAAAGAATGTGGCAGCAATCATCAGTTAATACGTCATCGTTTTATGCATGCAATTTTTATTATTCATACATTATCAACCAAATCAAGAAATAAAAGTGAAAGTACTTACTAAGCTTCTCACATACATATACAATTTTATGTATTTATTAATGTCTTTTTATTTTTATTTTCATATTTTATAGCCTTTTCTTTTTGCTTTTATTTTCTTTTTGAATTTATTGAGCTGTAACTTTAATCACATTCTCTTAGATTTCAGGGTTAAAAGCTCTTCAAAACTTCCTTTTTATTTTATTTTTTTGGCTTTAGTTTTCTTCTTTCTTTTCTTCTTTTATAGGTCCTAAATTTTGTCCCTAACTTGTCTCTCTATGAGCATTTGTATGAATTTGTTGCATTTACATATACGGTTTTATCACATATATAGTTTTACAGTAAAAATGATTCTACAAATGACACTAAATAAACATTCAAGATATAAGTATTTTCACGCGATGAGATGTAAGGAAACTGATCCAACAATATGTTGCGTTAAATCATAAACTAGTATTTTTAGGTGTTTAACATTTTAAAGAATGCAATTAACAAAACAAAAACATTTTCAAGAAAACCACCAACTTTCCTTTTTTATACAACTAGAATACAATTAACTCCAAGAGTCATGAATCAGCCAAAACAAAAAATTCAAGCCAAAACTTACAATTAGGAAGATGAAGTAAAAAATTGGATTAGCTCAGAATAACAATCGAGTTAAAAAGTTTGTTTGTAGTTTATTAATGTGTAAATCATTGTAAACCTTAAACAACCGTTTATAAGTTTAGGTTTTTCCTTTTTTTTTTCTTTTCTTTTTTCCTATTATTTTTGGTATTAGGAGACCCTAAAAGTTTATATATTTTGGAACCCTAGACAAATGTTTTTTTTTTGTTAATAGGCATTCAGGTATTGAAGTCGATAACTATATGTAAAAAAAAACACCAAGAAGAAGCAGTCATGTGTTTGTATAAGATAGTGTACATGTATTCATGAGTATTGAAATACTTTAAAAATGATAAGATAATAGTTTAAATACGTGAGGTACAGCTTTTGCATGGTAGATGGAGAAGACATAATGATTATGAGATACGTATACATGTATTTATATATTCAAAAGAATCATAAAGAAGAGTCGCAATACCATGAATGATCAAAAGGTATATGCGGTAACTTAACTGAATAGTACAATAAAGCTTAGTATTCTACGTAACATGCAATGTATAATTCCTTCCTGACACCAATCCCTCGCCAGCAAGGACCATCTATCTTTTTCTATACCATTACATATCGGACTATATATGTATATCACAAATATGACAGATAAACCAAACACACAGTTAACTAAATTTTGTATTATTCCATTATGGATCAATTCATGTGAGCCCTAACCAGATCTTTTGTATATATTAAAACTCATATTACTTATATAAAAATAAATTTCATGTTTTCAACGAATTAGATGGAGAAACCTAAATCCATAATCTAAACTTTATTACATGAGATTATATAACTAGATATTTAACCACTTAACCAAAATTCTCAAATCACTTTATTAGTTAATTAATATATATTTTTTGTCAATCTTACTCAATAATTGGATCAAAAATGTCTGATCTATAACAAAAGTCCATATCCTAAAATCTCTTTTGTCCTTCTCTTTGTATTGGTGAGGAATCGAACTCCGATATCTGTAGATTTTTAAAGTGAACGGGATTAGATATATATATATATATCTTTAGCAATTAATACTATTTAAAATTAGAATAAAAATAATGGGTTATAAATATATTGTTATATCGTTCTTATTCTACAGTTTCCTCATAAATAATTGATGATAAAAAAATCTGAAGTGATATATTTAAGGTTATGAAATTGTATCCACTTAGAGCAGGATTATTGGGAGTTTCTTAGAAGGTTCTTATGAATAAAAAAAGAAAAAATATTAAAAATAAGAAGAGGGAGGAGAGAGAGGTTTCTTATTTAAGAAACTTTAAAAGTGTTTAAGAGACTCTACTTTACAAGTGTTGAAATATGATTGAACAAATTTTTAAAAAACAAAATTTAAATGAAAACTAAATTCCAATTAAAATAATAATATTATAATAGTTTACAAACTTATTTTAAAAATCTTACCAATAATGGTGGTTTTAGATATTGTTTATGTGGTGAGAGAGAAGGAGAGAGATGATAGTGCTTTGAAAATTGAAAGACAGGAGAGACAGATTGGTGCTTTTTTGGAAGAGTTAAACAATGAAATTCTGTCTCTCTTCAAAGATCAGCCTCAAAGACAGTGACACCACCTCAATTTTATAAATATAATTTATGTCGTTAAGATATATATTCCACATTTTACTTTCATGTCTCTTTCTTATTAACTTTTGCTTTTCTTTGTGGTTACGCTCTTTGAGTTCTAGGAAGATCGAGATTTGAGAGGGACTTATAAGAAATAAAAAGATTAAACATGAATGTTTCTGCTATATGAAATTTCAAACATGAATTTTATGGTTGAGCAATAGTTTTCTCTATTTGTGTGATATATCAATACATAATTATCACATTTATAGTACTAACTCTTTGAAAAGGGGTTCGGACGATTACTCCTTTGTGAAATTCATATCCACTAGGCTCATGTAAGGATATTATGTGTAAATAACTATTTTCACATGTATATATATTGTGTAATTAAGCAAGAGGAGCATTTTGTATGTAATTTTATGTCGTATAGCTTTGTTTGTCCATTCAGTTACTTTATCCAGATGAATCTGAATGTACCATTTGAATGGAGCAGCTGAATATTGTTTGTTTTCATTGCGGATATTACATATAGATATTATATCTAGATGTGTGTTTGTTTGTTTTTAAAACTGACACCTACATCTAAATGAATTTACCTATAAAATAATTATTTTTATGTACTATTTTAATTAATAAAAGTATATTTATACAATCAAATATAAAATTATTTTTTAAGATTTATACATAATGTAAAAGTAAAAATAAAAGGGAAGAAAAAAAAGTAAAAAATTATACATAATGTATATGGATATAGATATGGATATGGATATGGATATGGATATGAATAGCTTAAATGTATATATAATGTACATTACGCGTCTATAGAAGGCAAAAATTGACCAAATTTAGATAAGATAAAGAAACTATAGAAAAACGATACAATACAAGAGTGTAGTTTGGTTTTCCAATGTATAAGTAACATGAGATATACATGAACAAAGTTTGAAGGAGGCGCATTGATATAATTATTTCCTTTGGTTTTAAACTTGCTTCATGTTGTGGGATACTACATACAAAAAAAAATAATTAAGTGAAACAGTGGTATTAAATAAAAGTATCAAATAATAATAAAAAAGTTTAGTGCCCTAAATTTCAATTATATCATAATGTCTATATTTGAATAAATAAATTTTTAAAAAAGTATAGCCAAACTTTAAAAACTTTCACTGGGCCTCTGCTATTATTAAGCCGGCCCTCAAAAATTTCACATAAATATAAAATGATAATATATAATATAGTTCGACACATTTTAACTTGAAGCTGTGGAGGGAAACAAAGCTTGAAGGAAGTGGGAAATTCAAAAAAGCTTCAGAAAGCTGCCTTCCTATTCAAAAGACGAAAGTAAAAGGAGAATATTATTTATTTATAAATTAAAAAACAAAAACCATATAAAAAATGATGATTGATTAAAAAAAAAAGAAAAACAACATCGAAAGTGTAAAACCAACCCAACAATATAAAACCATAACTTGCTCTCTTCTCATCTCTTCGATACTTCTATCACACTAAACATATTTATAAACACTTAAGTTTTCTTCTTCCACTACTTTTTCCTTTAAGCTTCAGAAAAAACTTCAAACTCTCAACCTTTTGTTCTGCGTAGAGAGAACATTAAGATCAGTTTAGAAGAGATATTTGAGAGGGGTTTAAGGGTTCAAGGTGGGTGGTTTTGTGATGCGTACAGGGGCCTATACCGTTCACCAGACACTAACACCAGAGGCTGCTTCAGTTTTGAAGCAATCTCTAACCTTAGCTAGAAGGAGAGGCCATTCTCAGGTCACTCCTCTTCACGTTGCTTCGACGCTTTTAACTTCAACGAGATCTAATCTTTTTCGAAGGGCATGTCTCAAATCTCATCCTTTCACAGCTCTTGGTCGTCAGATGGCTCATCCTTCTCTCCATTGTCGAGCTCTTGAGCTCTGTTTCAATGTTGCTCTTAACAGGCTTCCTACAAACCCAAACCCTCTGTTTCACTCCCAGCCTTCTCTCTCCAATGCTTTGGTTGCGGCGCTGAAGAGAGCACAGGCACATCAGAGGAGAGGATGTGTGGAGCAGCAGAACCAGCAGAACCAACCGTTCTTGGCAGTTAAAGTTGAGCTCGAGCAGCTCGTTGTATCGATTCTGGATGATCCTAGTGTAAGTAGAGTGATGAGAGAAGCTGGACTTTCTAGTGTTTCCGTCAAGAGTAACATAGAGGATGATTCCTCTGTTGTTTCCCCTGTTTTCTATGGCTCTTCTTCATCTGTTGGTGTCTTCTCTTCTCCTTGCTCTCCTTCTTCTAGTGAAAACAATCAAGGAGGTGGAACTTTAAGCCCTAACCCTAGTAAGATCTGGCATGCACATTTGACCAATCATCACTCTTTTGAGCAAAACCCTTTCTTCCATTTCCCTAAAGGAAAGATTTTAACTCCAGATCAAGCATTTCCAGTGAGAGAAGACGCAAACCCGGTCATCGAAGTGCTTCTAGGGAAGAAAAACAACAAGAAGAGGAACACTATCATAGTTGGAGACTCTGTGTCTGTAACAGATGGAGTGGTTGCAAAACTCATGGGTAGAATTGAGAGAGGAGATGTTCCAGATGATTTAAAACAAACCCATTTCATCAAGTTTCAGTTTTCACAAGTTGGATTGAATTTCATGAAGAAGGAGGATATAGAACGGCAACTTAGAGAATTGAAGAGAAAAATTGATTCCTTCACATCTTGGGGTGGTAAAGGTGTGATTGTTTGTCTTGGAGATCTAGACTGGACTGTCTGGGGAGGCGGTAAAAGTGCATTGTCTTCGAATTATAATGCTGCAGATCATCTAGTGGAAGAGATAGGGAGATTGGTTTATGATTATAGCGACTCAGGAGCCAAAGTTTGGCTTTTGGGAACAGCTTCTTACCAAACATATATGAGATGTCAAATGAAGCAACCTCCACTTGATGTTCAATGGGCACTTCAAGCGGTTTCATTACCTTCAGGAGAACTTTCACTAACCCTCAATGCTTCCAGGTTTGTCTCTTGTTCTTCTTTTTCTTTTCAGATCATTGATCACCAACTTAAGTACTCGCAGTAGATACTAAATTACCTGGTTTTTCAGTACTGGTCACAATTCTGAGATGGCTTCTCAAGTGATGGAAATGAAGCCATTTAGAGTTAAGGAAGAAGAAGGAGCAGGAGAGGCAGAGGAGGAAGATAAACTCAATTTCTGTGGAGATTGTGCTTCTAATTATGAGAAAGAAGCAAAAGCTTTTATATCAGCTCAACACAAACTTTTGCCACCTTGGCTGCAACCTCATGGAGATAACAACAACATTAACCAAAAGGTATTAACTTTTTGATATATAAATGATCCTTATTTGTTATAGACGTCTCTGCAGTTACCTGAATCGTTCTACTTTTGTGGGTTTAAGTTTCAGGAAGAACTGAGTGGACTAAGGAAAAAATGGAACCGGTTTTGTCAAGCTCTTCACCACAAGAAACCTAGTATGAATGCTCAAAGCTACGGTTGGAGGACGGAACAGAGCAGCTCTGTTTTACCAGGTTCCGCAGCTACGATTTCTTTTGTGGACTCGGGCCTGAAGCAAAACTCACGTGCATCTAGTTCAGTTGCTAAATTCAGACGACAGAACTCGTGTACCATCGAGTTCAGTTTCGGAAGTAATCATCACGAAGGTCTCAAAAAAACCGATGAATTGAGTCTGGATGGGTTCAGGAGTAACAATGATGAAGGTGTAGAAACCAAGATCACTCTTGCACTTGGTCACTCTCCATTTCCATCTGATTCAGAGAACTCGGATGAAGAAGAACCAGAGAGAGCGACTGAAATGAGCGATTTATCAAAAAAGCTTCACGAGAACATTCCATGGCAAAGGAAAGTGATTCCTTCAATCATTGAAGCCATGGAAGAATCTGTCAAAAGAGGTAAGAGGAGAGATGCGTGGATGCTAGTTTCGGGGAACGATGTAACTGCAAAACGAAGATTGGCTCTCACAATGGCAACTTCTCTTTTCCGATCAGTCAAAAACATGTTGAAGATAAATCTGAGAACATCCAAGGCAAGTGAAGCGTGCAAGAAGCTCGAGAACGCATTGAAGGGCCAAGAGAAGCTTGTTGTTTTGATAGAGCGGATTGATCTAGCTAATGATCAGTTCATGAAACTCCTCATAGATCGATTTGAGGCTGGAAAGTCTGGAAATTTGGATGAGAAGAACCAAATTGTCTTCCTTATGACAAGAGAAGATGATGAATGTGTAGAGGATGAACAATGCGTCATACCAATGGTGTTAAAGTGTAACAAATCGAGTTCTATCAATCACAAGAGGAAACAAGAATTCGATCCTACACTGACAGTGAATAAGATGAAGAATCCGAGAATCGAAGAAGAGGAAGACGAAAGCAATGTCGCTTGTGACATAAGCAACATTAAGAAAGAGTTCTCAAGACAATTAAATTTCGAATCCAACGGTCTTGACCTCAACTTAAGAGTTGATACCAACGAAGATGAAGAAGCTGCTAAACCAGCAACTCAAATCTCAAGCGAGTTTAAAGAACGTCTTCTAGATTCAATCCAAAACCGGTTTAATCTAACCGTGTTGTCAAACGAAGACATAACTAAATACTTCGTGGAGAAGATCAAAGATTCATGCGAAGAGATCTTAGGGCAACGAGAAGAGAGATTCGGGTTCAACGTTGAAGCAGAGTTGATCAAAAAGTTTTACGAAGGGTTTGGGTTTTTTGGTAACGGTTTATTTGAAGAGTGGGTGAAAGAAGTTTTTCAAAGGGGGTTAAAAACGGTTAAAAAAGGCGGGAAAGAGGGCATAAGTGTAATTAACCTATGTTTGGGGGGTATAGATATGATTGACGAAGGGGTATACGAGGAAGAAGAAGGATTCATGGGAACTTGTCTTCCCAATAGAATCCAAGTTTCCTTTGTTGATTAGCTTTAATTTGGTTTTAATTGTTGTTTAATTTTTAATTAGAATATATAAATAGTTTTATATATAATGGAGTTTTTTTTTTTTTTTGCTTTATTAAGAATATGAAAAAAAGAAGAAATTAATTATGACCCAAGAAAAGTGGAGCTTGACCGCATTGTTCTTTGTGTAAACATAAGTTGCCTCACTTCATGATAGATATTGCTTTTTGTTATTGCTTTTTTCTCTGAAATAGTGTTATCACTTTTTCATTCCATTATCTTTCTTATTCGTTTAATCAATTTTTCAGTGTTATAAATTGGTATTTTTCTCTTCTTATACTCAAGAACAGAGTTTTACTTACCTTTTCTTATACAATTAATAATTTAAAATAATATATATTTTTTCACAATAATATAACGAAAAGTATCGATAAATTAAATTTTTAAGGTATCAAAAACAAAGCAAGAGCTGAATTATGTATTATGAAACCCATCTCTCTCACTCTCTCTCTATATATATATATATATTTCTTTATTCAATAAAGTGTCATTTGAATCTCATAACTACAGGTGCACTAGTGATTATTAATATATGTTATGGACTTATGATACTTGTTTGTAAAGATAAAAATGTATCTATAGTAGTTTTATATTATTAATCAATATCAAAAAGTGAATATATATATATATATACACATGTGTATGTATTATATATATGTGTATATACTTTATATTCAGTTATTGGATAATAAGTTATAAATTGTATAATCTAACTAAATAAAAACTATATTTTCAAGATAATTAAAAAATATATTTTAGTTATCTAAATATCAAAGTTTAGAAGTAAATCGTTATTATAGTGAATATATATATTTAAATTCATCTATTTGATTAATGTTTAATTACTTTTTTAATACCGAATGTGTACTGATCGCTAATTGTAAAGAAATTATCTATTACATCTTTCACATATTCAAAATGTCTGCTATTCAATTTTTAAAAAAACTTTGAGATTATATAATCTAGTATATCTTGGCTAAAAATGAAAAGGAAGAATACCATTACTTTCAAATGATAAAAATCTAAATTTATTTTAGTTTTTTGTGCAAATGTAGCGTGCTTCACTTTAAATTTTAGGTTGTTCTGATACAAGTGAAAAAAATGATCGTTGAGTTATCCCATCAATAGTTGTTGGGAGCTATATTGGTTGGTTTAACCAAAATTTTTATCACCTTGATAGCTACCAAACTTTTGGAAATGAGTTTGATAAAATTATAAACAAACCTTACAGAATCTATAAGTGGATATAGGACAAGGAAGATTAGACTTTTTTGTGGTGACTGTGGTTTCATTTGTGTTTGAGGCAACTTCCACTTGATGTTCAATAAGCTTTTCAAGCTATTTCATTTCCTTCTAGAGAACTTTCACTAACCATCCAAGCTTCTAGGTTTGTATCTTCTTCTTTTTTTATATTCAGATCATTGATCACCATTCACCAGCTTAAATACTCCCAATCAATATACTAAATTACTTCATGTTTTAGTGGTCACATTCTGAGATTATTTCATACTAAATTATTTGATTGTTTGGATATTTTTCTTAAATAACTCAAATAACTCTTAGTTTATATTGTTAAATAAATAGTTTATATGACATAATTTTGAAAATTTTATTTATTTATAAACTACAAAATTAAATCAGTTATCTATCAAGTTTCATTTTGCATAATTTAAAATTATATTTAATAATATTTTATTATTTTTAATTAAAATATTATAATAAATATTAATATTTTATTAGTAAAAAACCTATGTAGATTTCTTACCATTTGAGATACAAATTAAACATAAATTTGTCAACATAAAATATATTAAAAATATTAATATTTTAATGATAAGAAAACATAATGGATTCTTTATTAATGGAAATACTTTCAAAGCGTATAATCCACTTTTTTTTCTTTTTTTTTTCTTTCTGATTACAATATAATATAAATAAAATCTAATTAAACGATGGATTATCGAGAAAGAATAAATTCCGGAAAATTCATGTTAGGTGAGAAGGTCAGCTCTGAAACTAAGAGTTAAGATAATCCGTAGTTTTAGTTTGGATAAGGTTTTATGTGAAGTAAATATATGATTTATCATGTTATTGTGGAAAGATCATATATAATGCCAAAGAGTGGCTCAAGACAGTGGTTGTGGAATGTTCGATGTGCGTGTGTCTACATATGTATTGATCTGCCTAGTCATTATGACACTAAACCACCACTGCATTGCACACCAAATGTAATCCTATCACTAATATTTGTTTAATTATTGACAATATATATGCCTACAATATCAATTATTTATATCATGTTAGGCAAACCAATTGTCATAATAATGATTAGCATTTCAACTTACTTAGATTCTAGTTATACTTCATCATATATAGACCTTTCATGCGTAGCACTAACAACTTCAGCTACTATATAACAATTACATCTATATATATATGCATGGCTACTAGCTAATAAGACTAGTGTTGTAGAATCCAAAAGTAGTGTCTTAGTATAGTCAGCATGCGAAGCTTTTGAACTTTTTAGTGAATTTCGTGATATTGTTTAGATCAATTGTAGGCACACATACGAGACAAACTGCGAGAAGATTCCACATCAAAAATTTAGATAGACTTAATTACTATATATAAGATAATAGTCTTTCTATTTATTGTCAATTGGTTTTGAGTTAGAAGTCCATAATTCTACATGGTATTAAAGTCTGAACACATTTACCCCACCCGAACCGATTTGGTTTGTTGAAAGAGGTCCGATTAATCTAGACCTGAAATGAAATTATCAAGACTAATAGGTAGACGAGCCATTGTCTCGAGGGGGTATGAGAAGATCCCACATCGAAAATTTAGATAGGACTTGAATACTATATATAAGATAAGAGTCTCTCCACTCACTGTCAAATGGTTTTGAGTTGATAGCCTATAATTCTACGCAAACAAATCATATTTGAAAAATTAAATCGATTCTCTATTTAAAAATACTACGTTTGAAATTATATTTAACGTGAAGGCACATTCTGCTCTCCACTAACAAACCAACCTCAACTTTGTGTATTTTATATTATTATTAATTGAAGAAAACAAACAAGATTGATCTAAAGTATATATTTGACCAAAAGTTGTAATTATACCCTACTCACAATATTTGTATCAGACGGCGGAAATGGCACCTTTCTCTCGTTTTAAAACATTGTTTAACGTATAACATATAGTAATTTATTTTCCATTGATGGCGTTTTAATATCATTTATCAAGTGTAATAAAGTTGAAGATATTGTAATTTAAATAGAAAAAAAAAAGGTTTTGATTGTCCTACTACGGGGTTATATAATATTTAAACTCTTAAACTACTTTGTCCTATCTCTAAACCGAATCCCACTTTCAATATATTAAATCGAAACTTTTATATATTGTTATTTATATATATCATGCAGTTTTATCACGTAATCTGACTATTAATGAGTCGTATTATAATAAGTTCATGCTGTTTTTTGGGCCGAATTTATCCTCCAAAAAAAGACGGGCCTGATTAAACTATTGATCCGAATTTAATAATTGGGCCTAATTGAAACAATCACAGTTTCCCGCCTTTTTTCTCAACCGTTTCTCCTTACAACCCTATTACTGTAATACCTACACTTGGCAAATCCGTAAACACGAACTGTGGAATGTGAATACGATACAAAAGGACGAGTTAAACTTGGGCATTTGGTTTAGATGAGTTGAGAATGGGCATTGGAAACCCAAGAAATGAGAAAGAGCATGAAAAACCATGAAAAACGAGCTCAAAAAGGATTTTTAGGGCAAAAATGATTTTCGGACAACTTGGTCGGATCAAACCGATCTGGTCGGATCAGACAGATCTGGTCGGATCAGACAACTTGGTCGGATCGGACAAGTCTGGTCGGATCAGACAGTCTGGTCGGATCGGACAAGTCTGGTCGGATCGGACAGCTTGGTCGGATCGGACAGGAACGGTCGGATCGGACAGCTTGGTCGGATCGGACAGGAATGATCGGATCCGACAGCCTTGTCGAAACGGACCAGTTTGGTCGGAACAGACCGCGCGAACTACGTGGATCGCACGCGCCGGTCGGATCGGACGATGATGTTCGAATCGGATGGAAATTTGTGGTTCGTTGTGATAAGCTTCGTTCGGACATAAATTAGGTTATATTTGGACATGAAAATGCCGAGTATTAAAAGGCTTAAAAAGCCTAATGGGCCAAAAGGAAAAAGGGCCGAATTATGATGGATTAAAGGTTGATTTTGTGGG
>OVBA01006554.1:0-16672 GCA_900406435.1 Lepidium aucheri
CTAGCAAACATGAATTAGATCCGATCTCTTCTCATATGACCAAGCTTAAGGTTGATCTCTCTCTGATCAAGAGAGATCTGATTTATGCCGAAACCCAAAGCTAGCGCTAAGGGAATCGGAGACCAAGTGTCATATGAGAGATGGTATTGATCTACCAAGGAGAGATCTAGTATGTAGATTAAATCATTAGATGTATTAGGCAGGACTTTAAGCTTTTGATCCGGCATGATCGCGGCTAGTGTCGTAATGGATCAGCCGGATCGGAAAGGGATCCTTGCCATGAGAATGGGTGGATCTAGCTNTAGATGAGGTCGGATCGACGAGTTCACCGCCGATCAATCACCTCCTATCCTCTAGATTCATATTTATTACCTTAGGTTTATCCATTGCTACTTCATTGCTCTGTTTTATGAACAGTTCTCTGTTTTAGATCATATTTCTCTGTTTTTATTTTGTCTTTTAGTGAATTTTGTCCTATATGCTAGTTTAAGAGCTCACATAGAAATATGACTTACCCTTGTGACAGATCGGTAAGTTATCTGAACTAGAACTTAGTACTAGATAAGTTGTTTACATGCATTCACTGAGTATTGGTTCGACATCCCACTTGCTTACCACTACCCTCAATGATTTGATTCCATAAACTAAAAGTCTTGTTATCAATATCCCCGGGCTAAAAGACATGCAGAGACAACCAGCAAAGTCTTTCTTAGCAAGCTCAAAAAGTGGGCAGACGCAGAGTAGTCCAAGTGGGTCGAAAAGCTGCCAACCACCTTTTGGACTGATAGAGCCACACTACAAACTTCCACTGGGGAAGCACCATTCTCCCTCTCCTTTAGCATTGAGGTGATGGTTGATATCACATTTTTTAACCCTTAAAGACTATTATAAGTGCACAACAAATCAAAGTAATATTTAGGGATTGAATTCACGAGAACCAAATAGGTACACTATCAATCCTTCAATAAAATTAGAGTTGATAGAAGAATAATGGTGTTTGTAAACTAAATAATAATTGAAAATAAAGAAATAGAGTTCAATAAATCAAAACAACATGATTAGAGATTTCATCGAGAACATTATTCAGGGTGCTTTTAGATTCACTCTCGAACTCAGAACACTAATTTATAGAAAACTAATTGTCGTGACATCACGTATTATGTCTAGCAACCAATAATTTTAAACTGTCGTTTGAACGAAATATTCTAAACATGCATTACAGTTTATGTCTGATATGTTCACAAAATTTCCTTAACATGAGCTTTCATTGGTTAAGGAAAATTTGCTCATCTAAGTTCTTTCAGGCATTTAATCAAAACATTTTGGTGCGTTCAACTTCCTATGATTATAAGTTAGGTGGCCAATCAAATCTAAGCAATGAACTCAACAATAGATGAAGGATTCTAACGATAAACACCCTATCCCTAGGAAAAGCTGAACTTGATTTGGGAACTTGATAGACGGTGTTTTTATCGGTTTTTAACCCTTATTTTCCATGGTTTTATTTAGTCGAAGTATGTGTTTTTGAGTTTTTAAGTCTGTTTTAGAGTTTTTTTAGGTCAAATGTCACATTTGGAGAAGATGAGTTGTTTGGAGTGAAAACGAGCATATGTAGGTGCATAATCATGAAGAAGCGTCAAACGTTTGGATTCTTTTGGAAGACTTCCAACCGTTGGATCGAGCTTAAACTTTTAGACACGATAGCCACTTGAGCTAGCTTTCATTTGGAGGTGGTTTGAGGGCAATCGGAAAAGATTTTAGTAAGATATGATGATTTTACAGAAGATATGTCATTCTGGTCGACAACAGACGCCACAGAAGCTGCGCTCGACCTGTTAATCGACCTCACATCTCAAGAACGATCGATCAGCCCCATGATCGAGCAATTAACCCCTTGAGCGAGGGATCCTCGAAGCTCCAGAAAATAAAATCTAATTTTCCATGTTTTGTACCTGCGGATTTTGGGACCTATAAAAGGGTTGTTTTTCATTATTTTAGAGAGACAATTTTGATTCTAAGTTTTTAGTTTTTCTGTAACCTTTGGGAAGAAGATCTCATCCTCCACAACAACATCATTGGACAAGATTTCTGAACCCTTTGCTATATTAATTCAGTTTATCATTATGTTTCTATTCTTCTTCTTTGTTTCCTTCTTTTCTACTATGTATGAGGAATTTCTTATCTGGTTTAACGAATTTCTAGAGATTCAAGAATTCAATGGATTAGGAACAAATAGGGCGAGATCTTATGTGTTCTCCAGCTAAGACTTAGTTTAATGCTTAGGTTAGACTAGTCATCTAGTCTATGATTTAGATGCCTAAACTAGCTTGGATGAGCAATTAGCTTTAACCAACAATAGTTAATTGTTAAGGATAGTTATGAACATATTAGACCTAATCAATAATGCATTTTTACATCTGTAGGACCAACGACAGTTAGGAGCACCAGATTGATAAACAGAGTAGTAGGCACCACGACATTGGGTTTGCTAGAATTCTATGTTTAAATCAAGAATTGGTTTAAAGCATGCCCTAAAAAGTTTCTTGATTTTGATTCCCTACTTCCTGATGAATTCCTGATGTCTAATGCCTTTATTTATTAGTTTTCCATCGTTTAAAGTTTTGTTTAGTTTCCATCGTTATTTGATTTTTCTTAGCTTAAGTTCACTCTAAAGATTGATAGTGTAACCTTTGATCTTCGTGGAATCGATCCTTAAGTGCTACATCGATACGATACGCACAAGAGGTTAAATTGGATGTAGCCTGAGTAGTCTAAGATTTTACTTACTAACATGTTTTTTTGTTCTTTGAATCAGGGTAGCTAACATGAAAGCAAGTTGTTGACCATGAATTACAAGGCTGGATCAATCGGTTGGTCATGTAATGGTTGGCCACCTAAAGAGGATGACATATTTGATGAGCCATATGACGAGCCACCATTTGATGAAGGTGTACTCACACCAGAAGAAAGGGTGGAGCTGGATGAGCTTTGCAAAGAAAACCCAACATTGACAAGGAGAGATCTCGCGATTATGATCAGGATGAACCTAATGACACGTTGAGCAACCTTTGAAGGAAGGTTGCTCACATCTCTTGAGGGCACGATAGCTTTTATGCTTGAAGTGGCAATTTATTGGGTTCCACCACGCCAATTAGAAGGTACTATTGACTCAACCTTTGAAATCAATGATTATGAGGTTAGTCACTTGCCTTGCATTGAAGATGTAGCTTCTAGTTTGCATACTCCTAAGATCATTGATGAATGCTATGATTTGATATGCGAATCTCAAAGACTAGATACCTTAAGAGTAGAGAAGAATGCTAGAGATTACCATGAAGTGTGTTTTGATGTTAATTATCTATGTGCTTTGGTTGATGATGATCTCGAGTTGAAGCTTTCTATGTTTAAGGAATCTAGATCTCTACATGAAAAATCTCACCTAGGGGATGTGGTTGATGTCGATAAAATCTTGAATGAGATAGAGAACCTAAAGTTGATATGAATTCTAGGAAAGAAAATGTTATGTTTTACATGATTGATGGAGATGAAGTTGACTATTATGTAATGGATTCGTTTAAGACTGAAGTTAACTTTAGTTTTCCACCAAATGCATTCGATCCTCATGAGTATCTCACCATCATGACAACCTCCAAAATATGTGATTTATTTGTGTTAAACTTTCTTGATTTGAAGTATGTGTCTTTGAAATGGATAGTTGCATTCCATGTTGCACATTTGGCTTCTTACCATGACAGGAGAAGGATAGAAGGTGCATTGGCTCAACCTTTCAATTCTCATGATTAATATCTGAGACCGATGTCAAGCTAATGACTTTACACAAGTGCTGAGTGGGAGTCAACCCACTAGTAGGTACTTTTCATTTTTTTCATTTTTTGTTTTATGTTTTTCTTGTTTTTCTTTTTGCCTATTTCAGGTAAGAGAAATCTGGTCAAAAGACTGTGATCGATCGATCAACACTAGGATCGATCAACACTGGGATAGATCAATCTTCGACTACCAGGAGGTGCACGCGCGATCTCATGATCGACCACCGAGAGAATGATCGATCGATAATGTCTTCATAGAACATCACGCTCGTCCCAACGATCAACCTTCACAAGTGTAACCGATCGATCGTGGAAAATTAGATTCACAAGAAGATACTCGTTGATCAATCGATTCAGCCCATGATCGATCGATCATCGAGCCACTTAAGTCTTCTGATTTCGAAAACCAGATTTGAGTGATTTTTGGGAGAAAAACTTCAAATTTTCAATCGTTCATATCTCCCTCCTTTCTAATCGGATTTGAGTGATATTTGAGCCTAAACCATTTGGAGTATCATCCTCTTTCTGATTAGCTAACTCTTTTATTCGGTCTGCAAAGATATTTTTCTCTATCACCCTATTTATTTTTGGCAAAATTTTGGGAATTTGGGTTAGATGAAATTCGACTTTTTCATGATTGATTACGCAAAATTTTTGTGTTTTCATTCTTATATGATGATTTCGAGTTCACTTTAACCAGATTTTAGATAGATTTTAATCGATTTTGATGTTTAGGTTGAAAGAGAATTTTAGAGAAATTTAAGAATTTAAGATTGGAGTTGAGACAATGTTTAATCGATTGATGCATTGCTGGATGTTTGTATGTGTTGATTATTGAATTTAGCAATTGATTTCACGGGAATCTCATTCCAATTTAAATTTTTTGATTTTCTCATGTCATTTGGGGAAACTGAAATCTTTGTTTTTCTTTGGTAGTTGATTTATAGAGAATGGTTCGGGTAGGTGTCCGAGCACTTTTATCTGAGCACGATCAACTTTTGGTCTGACCTCTAGATTAACCTCATCAGTTATGATCGATCGGTCAAACTCTCCAAGCACTTGAGATCGATCGTTCTCTTAAAGATCGATCGATCCAAAATGCTCACGTTCGTTTCACTTCTCCATTGTCTCTCTTTATGTTCCTATGATATTTTTGTGTAAGTTGTACTTCTTTTAGATTTGTTTTCAAACCGGGACGGTGTGAAGTAAGTATGGGGGAGTACACATGTGGTGACTAACACACTTTGTTTATTTTTTTTTCTTTTTGAGTCTTTTTAATGATTTTCTTGAGTCAGTTTTTGGTTTATTGAGTCAAAACCAATGTAGGGAACTATGATATTTTGAGGAATAGCCATATTTTCAGGAATTTAAGTGACCATTGGTTTAAGCGTGACAGAGATCTATGACTATTGGAAAACCTAGAGATTGTGCAACTTCTCAACGTTACCCATATCCTCTCGGGTATTAAAGTATCTCATGTTGACTTCACACTTAACTTGACGTAATCTTCTTGGCAATGGGATTGGTATGCATCGGATCGGATTCCTCTCTTCAGTCCTAAAAGACTTATTTGTGTGGGTATGATTCTCCTCTCTTAATCAATTCATGGTGTTTTTTGCTTAATCTGAAGTCACTAGTTGACAAAGTTGTGATCGTTGTAAGCTAAGGGTAAAAGTTCTCCAATGATGCTGCTTGTGTTTATGTAATGATGGTAGCCTAAGCTCTACTTCAATAATGGTGCCAAGTTCTTGAACACTAATAGGTTACCGAGGATAACTCCGATGAAGCTACTCTTGTTTACATTCTTTGAGTTACTAAAGAACCAACCAATATAAAAAACAATGATACCTTAGGTAAGTAGGGAAAAATTGGTTGTGCACCCAATAGAAAAAATAAAATGATACCCTAGCTAAGTAGGGAACTATCGGCTGCAAAGTGAATGAAATGAGAGGAAGGGAACCATAGGGAAGATATTCTTAGTGTTCAGGTTATGGCTGAAGAAGAATCCATGTGTTCTTTGATCGATATTACCTTGATGAGACTACACTTAGATACTTTAGGAAGTCGGTATGGTGCATCTGGATTTCTTGTTTGGATTGTGGAGTTTGCTTGGGACACATGTAAATTGTGAGAGAAGTAGAAGGTGGTCTCGACTCTATCACGTATGTTTTCATGTGGTTTACTAAAGAGATTGTTTTTGTGGTGTTCTTAGGAAGAAAGGAGTTCCCGCGTTTTCAAACCTCTTTTCAGTCTTTGCTTGCTTGGAGACAAGCAAAAAGTTAAGTCCGGGGGAGGGGGAAAGGACTTCCCACGTTTTCAAACTTCTTTGTCATTCTTGGTTTTTCTGTTTGCTTGAGAATAAGCAAAAGATTAAGTCTGGGGAGTTGATAGACATTGTTTTTATTGGTTTTTAACGCTTATTTTCCATGGTTTAATTGAGTCAAAGTATGTGTTTTAGAGTCTTTTAGTCTGTTTTAGAGTCTTTTTAGGTCATAGGTAACATTAGGAGAAGATGAGCTGTTTGGAGGGAAAACGAGCATATGGAGATATAGAATCATGCCAAAGCGTCAGAAGATTTGATTGTTTTGGAAGTCTTCCCACCATTGGATCAAGCTTTAAGTTTGGGACAAGATAGCCACGTGAGTTTTCTTTGATTTGGAGGTGGTTTAAGGGCAATGGGACAAGTGGTTAGGAAGATATGGTGATTTTACCAAAGACATGTCATTCTGGCTGAGAACAGATATGATCGGAAGATGCGCTCGACCTGTTGATCTACCTCACATCTCAAGATTGATGGACCAGCCCCTTGATTGACCAATCAATCCCTTGATCGATCGATCCTCGAAGCTGCAGAAATTAAAACCTAATTTTTCCTGTTTTGTACCTGTGGATTTTGAGACCTATAAAAAGGCCTTTTTCATTATTTTAGACAGACAATTTGGATTCTGAGTTTTTAGTTTTTCTGTAACGTTTGGGGAGAAGATCTCATCCTCCCCAACATCATTTGAGAAGATTTCTGAACCATTTTCTATTTTAATTTAGTTTATCATTATGTTTCTGTTCTTCTTCTTTGTTTGCTTCTTTTCTGCTATGTTTGAGTATTTTCTTATCAGGTTTAGGGATTTCTTGGGATTTAGGGATTCAATGAATTAGGAACAAATAGGACAAGATCTATGTGTTCTCCATCTAAGACGGAGTTTAATGCTTAGGTTAGACTGGCCACCTAGTCTATGATCTGAGGTTGTTTAACTCTCCAAAATCTTGTTAGATGCATGAACTAGCTTAGATGAGCAATTAGCTTTAACCAACGACAAGTTATTGTTAAGGATAGTTGTGGACATATTAGACCCAATCGATAATGCATGTTTACTTCTCTAGGACCAATGACGGTTATGAGCACCAGAATGATAAACAGAGTAGTAGGCACCACGACAGTGGGTTTGCTAGAATTCTATGTTTAAGTTGAGAATTGGTTTAAAGCATGCCCTAAATATTTTCCTGATTTTGATCCCTACTTCCTGATGAATTCCTGATGCCTGATGCCTTTATTTATTAGTTTTCCATTGTTTATAGTTTTGTTTTGTTTCCATTGTTATTTAGTTTTTCTTAGCTTAAGTTCACTTTAAAGATTGATAGTGTAACCATTGGTGTTCGTGGATTCAATCCTTAAGTACAAAATCGATATGATACATACAAGAGGTAAAATTGGTATAATTAACCTTGTATAAGAACTACTAAGGCATGGTAGAAGAAACAAACGAAACATTTAGCAAAGACATAATTGAAAATATATCTGAAATACAAAGGAAGTTTATAAATCGTCTCCAAAGTGTATAAGTGAATCCAATCTCCTTTCTTAAAAGCCTAAGAGTTGTTGCTTGAATAGAAAATAATAACTCTCTCAAAAAAGTATCAGAAAAACCTAATTAAAATGGTAGAAAATGTGTCTGGTAAGGTATAAGTTGAACCATAACAAATTAGGAAAAGATGGTTTTTTCTCATGTAGGTCATGGATCAGTAAATCTAGATGCAGATAAATTGATCCACAAGAGAATGGTCAATCCCGATCTTGCTGGTTGTCCCACAGATCGAGCCCAAAAGTCTTCTTAATGGTTGGATCAATCGATCAAAAGGTAGTAAGTCGACCCAACGACCGTACCAAACTAGTATTATGGAGATCGATCGATCTAGGAGGGGACGGATTGATTCTGGTCTTTCAAAAATGTTAGAAATGTTCCTTTTGCTTCTATCCATACTTTGAGTGCTTTGTACCAACCTAACTCATTTTTTACCTGAAAAGACTGTAAAAGACTAACAAAGACTCGAATAACACTTGGAAATATGAGTTAGAGGATAGTCGAGACATATTGGATGAAAGAAGAGACCTCGCAATGGTAAGGATGCATAACTACAAATAAATTAACGCGAAGCACTACAACTCCAAAGTTAAGGAAAAAGGATCAAGGAAGGAGAACTCGTACTCAGGAAAGTCTTCGGTAATACAAATGAGCCTAATTCTGGAAAGCTCAGAGCAGACTTGGAAGAACCATACTTCGTGAAAAAAATACGAAATAGGGTGTATTGATTTGAAGAGGCCGAAACAAAGAGTCCCGTTGTAAACGCTTGGAATGCGGTTTACTTGACAAAATATTATCCCTAAATAAAAAGGAAATGAATGCACTATGAACGGCACAGAACAAACATGTAATAAATCGAACTACGCTAAAGCTTGATCCCTTCAAAGTGCGTAGGCAGCTCGTTTTAAGTGAGTCCAACTATATCTTAATAAAAATATATGTAAAGCCAAACACAACCAAAGCATCAAGAGCAAATTGAGTCAACCAATGGCAACTAACAAATCTAGCGATTTACAAAAAATACTCAAAGATCTCCTGCCCACTAGGAGAAGAAAAAGAGAAAATGGCGACCAATAGATCTCCTAGTTTAAGACAACGGAGCAGCATCCTCCATGCTATCACTCTTCTCCAAAATGGTCGGATCCTCCTGAACCACATAGGAGTGTCTATGGAGCACCAGGGTTATTGCAGCCAACACCTGAACCTTAGCATCAGTAGCTCCGTCAGGGACTATCCTGTTACAACCCAAAGTGTTAGCAGTAGCATATGACCTAGCTGACTCCACACCATTACGAATTACCTAACCATCTAGCTCCACCAACATTGTCTCAAAAATAAGTCAAGAGTTTCAAGCTCTTTGAGATGAGACCCCACCTTTGAAACGAGAGCCACGAGGCTGACGCGTTCCTTAGCAAGAACTAGTCAACCAGCCTGAATCCTCTTGATAAGGTAAATGTTGTTCACATATTGGTGTAGCTTGGATTTGCACTCATCAGCCCATGACCACTGATCCATGTTGCCTTTGTAAGCAGCAAGACGCTCCAAGAAAAGCGTGTTCCTCCAAGCAGCCTCAACAACAAGCTCGCCATTTCTAGCGAGAAGAGACTTCATATCAACTTTTGTGGCCCTAAAGAGATTCCTCCAGACTCACAACTTTGGATTCAAGCCCAGATAAAGACTCAAAGCATGCCTGAGTATTGGCGTCGACGTCCAACCTCTCAATAAGGGAGCAAAACTCGTTTATGGGCATCGCTTCCTGAAAAAAAAAATCAGAACTTCACATAAGGCTAACCAAAAATATTTTCCAAAGGAGAAAAACGAATCAAACCTGAATTTGGCTCACAACCAGCCCCATAGAAGCCTCCCTAAGCCTCATCTGATTGGCAGAAAGGAGCACGACATCAACCCCCCAGATCAAACAATAAGCCCTAGCGATGGCCAAGGACTCTCCGAGTGCCGGGAATTCATATCTATCCAGCAGAGAATTGGCCTGACCATACTCCCCAAAAGAGAGCACTCTACTGGGAACTGCTTCAGTGTGAGTGCGCTTAATGGCTTGAAGAGAAGGCAGAGATTATTTTGTGGTATCCTCGAGGATAAGCAAGTTTTCCGGAGGTGAGCTTGGCGGGGAGAGCACATCGTCCCTAACTCAGGAAAAGTGAGGCATGTCACAAAAATGCTTCTAACAAAGCTCCCGACAAAGTAAAAGAGTCCCACTAAAAGTCTTGGAAGAAGAACCTACAAAAAATATATATATCATGCACACCTGAATCACAGCAACTCAGATTACAAAAAACCAGAAACAAACATGTCGGAACAATAATAGAAGAGACAGCGGAAGGACAAACAAACAGTGGAACTATTGGAGCGCTTGGAGGAAGAGCTAGCGCTAAGAGTATTGAGGTAATAACCCCAGTTATCGACCAAGGACCTCTTCACATGCTCCATAGTAAAAGAGTCCCACTCACAGTTGCCCGCTCTATATGCTGTAGTGAAGTGCAACGGATCCTCAATTGAGGGAAAAGCGAAATAATTTGAAAAAGGAAGAAGAAGACATGTTAAAAATTGCAAGTTAAAAGGAGCTCGATCCGAAAGGTGTGTTTTCCTAACTAGGGTGATGTGTGTGATTTTGGATGGTTTTAGAGTCTTGTTTTAGGTAGTTTTGCATCCGTTTAGATAGATTTTCCGATTACTTACGTCTTTTTAGGGTTGTTTTGCTTTCTTTGCATTTGTAGTTGGAGTTTGGAGTTTATTCTAGGAGAAGGAGCAAAAAGGAGCAAAAAATGGAGCTAAGGATAATTGGATCAGCTGCTAGGCAAAAGAAGTCGTACAAACTCGGATCGCAAGCCTCGTGGATCGTAGGACGAGGACTGCTCAGAACACTCAGGAAAAGATGACTCAGTCACCAGCCTCAACCTATCTGCTGCGAGGGAAGACAAATCCATTACACTCGGACTATCCACTCAGCCTCAACCCCCGAGGGCAAAGACCAGAACCACTCCTCGGTGCCCAAGCTCGCGAAAGGACTCCGAGGGCAAGACTTCTGGTTGACCGACTTAGGTCGGTTTGACCATTATGGTTATGCAAATGACCCTATAAATACCCCTTAATCACTATCTTATCATTTTATCTTTTGTTTAGCCGAAAAANGTTTTGTTGTTGCTTTTCATTTTATGCTTGTTAACGTACTTTTATGTTTATGCTTAAGCTTTAATGGAATGAATTTAGTTTGAACTTCATCTTTACTTTCTGTTCTTTACTTTTATGTTCTTCATGTTTATGCAAATGAAATCTCCCTTGATCCTCCGCTTTAGCTCATGAGGTGCGAGTAGATCCTTGTGGATCTCGAGGATAGGGAGATCAGAGGTGAATCCACCGATTCACTCGCCGAGCGAACGATGATCTAACCCCGATCTCTTCTCACCTGGCTAGGCTTAATGTTGATCTCTCCCTGATCAAGAGAGATCTGATTTGGGCCGTGACCTAAGGCTAGCGCCAAAGGAATCAAAGACCAAGTGCCATGTGAGTGATGGTTTGATCCACCGAGGAGAGATCTAGTATGTGGGTCGGCTATTAGATGTATTGGTCTGAACTTTAAGCTTCTGATTTGGTATCATCGTGGCTAGCACCGTAATGGATATCCGGATTGGTTAGGGATCTTCACCATGAGAATGGGGTTATCTGGGCTTGTCCCGGTATAGGGATCGCTCAATATAGCTCGAGGAGGTCAAATCGGCGAGTTTACCGCCGATCAAACCCTCCCTATCCTTTAGATTTATGCTTTTAACCTTATTTTCATCTATTGCAATCATATCACTCTGTTTTGATGCATTTCTCTGTTTTAAATTCTTAGATTCTGTTTTTATTTTTTCTTCTAGTCTATTTTGTCCTATTAGCTAGATTGCAAGCTTATTTGATATCATAGCCTATCTTTGTGACAGATTGATAGGTTGCTTCAACTAAGACCTAGTGGTAGATAGATTGTTTACAAGCAACTTATGAGTATTGGTTCGACAAAATCCCCCTACTTATCCTATGCTTAGATGATTTGATCTTAAGGACACAAAAAAACCTTTTATCAAATTGGCACCGTTGCCAAATCAGATTTGTTTGTTCTAATCTATTGTTTACTTGTCCTAGGATCAGGTTTAGTGTTATTGCTATTATCCCTTGTCCGTGCTTCACTCAGCTTGGATCGATAAGGACCAAGCCTTAATCCTATTGACAAGTTGTTGTTTCTGTCTTTGCACGCTTCGTAGGTACTCCTCGATAGCCAAACGCGAGGGCACCGAAAAACCCCAAACTCCGTATCTGCACTTGTTGCCAGAACCCGAGTTCAACAAACTTTGTACCCCTTGTTCCCTGTCCTCGATATGGCCACCTCATCAGTAGACAAGTACACTAATCACGATAACTCAGATGCTCTTGACGAGATACAACCACGGATGATAGGAGCAGATGAACCAAAGACATCCTATCTGCGGTACGGAATCACTCCACCACCTGTGCTGAACCAGACCTTTGAGATCAAGGGAAGCCTCATTGCTATGGTCCAACGAGTCAAGTTTCATGGACTTCAATGCGAGGATCACCTTGAGCACCTTGATGAGTTTGAAAGGTTGCGCAGCACTACCCAAATAGACAGATTGAGTAATGATGCGCTCAGATTGCGGCTATTTCCGTTTTCACTCGTGAAGAAATTGCAAAATTGGGAGAAACATCTATCTCCCGATCCGATCATGTCTTGGGCCGAGTGCAAGAAGGCATTCTTGAACAAGTTTTACTTGCCTTCCCGCACAGCAAAATTACAAACCCCAATCTTTCATTTCACCCAATAAAGCTTAGAGAGTTTCCCACATGCATGGGAAAGATTCAAGGACTACGTTGCCCAATGTCCCCACCATGGCTACATAACTAGACACTGCTAGACACGGCGAGCAACGGAAATTTCATGCACAAGGACATCACTGCTGGATGGGAACTTATTACAAACTTCGCTCAGGCTCAAGAACAGTACAATGAGGGTAACGCACACAGTGGAGCCTATTCTACTGATTCAGCAGCTCTGAGCAAAGACGAATTCCGTATAATGAATGCTAAGATGGATCGTTTATTGCACAATAAACCAGAACCCGTACCACCAAAGGAAGTGATGCGAGTGGAAGAGGTCAGTCTCCTAGAACAAACCCCTTCTACAACTGTCTCACAACCAGCTATATTGAATATGTTGCAAGCGATTTTGCAAGCACAAAAGAGTGCGGCCGGCGAGCTCACAGAGAAGTTCTCCGAGATCAATAACCGCTACACTAATCTTCATGGTATGCTCAGATACATAAATACACGACTGCAACAAGTATAACAAAAACAAGCTACATTGCTACCCACCCCGATTTTACACTCACGCCTCGCATGTCCACTTCGCTCAACCCGCAAGGACCCAAAATTTTTTCCTGCATTCCACTCGGCACAGAAGGTGAGCTGCACCAACACTGAGGCTACTAATACTTGGGACAGTATAATAGAAGAAGGGGGGTGATTCTCAAACACAGATCATTAATCAGCTCACGTCGCCCTCAACCCTCGATAGTCTGCCTCGCGAAAAATGCGAACAAGGATAGAATGTTCCAAACCTCGCCATCACCATAACCGAGGCAACACAGCAAGTTAACCCGCTCCCACCAATTCGTCCTCGCCTACCTTTCCCAAAGAGCAATAAAGAGTGCATTGCTGAGAAATACAAGACTCAAATCCTCAAGCAGATTAAAGACATTGAGTTTCCAATTCCATTGGTCGATGCCTTTATGTTGATGCCACCATATCATAAGTTCCTCAAAGACGCAGTAAGGGAGAGTACCAAAGAGATGGAAGGAGAAGTGATACTAACACATGATATTAGTGCAATTATCCTAAGGAAGGAAGCACCCAAAAAGTTAGCCGACCCCGGTACCTTTACTATCCCGTGCTCCCTTGAAATGCTTCTCTTGGTTGCAAAAAGGTTGGGGTTCGGGATGTTCAAAGCATGCAAAATCTCATTGATACGTGCCGACCAATCAAGGAGGATACCACATGGGATGCTTAAAGATTTGCCAGTTAACATGGGAGGAGTACAAATCCCGACCGACTTTGTTGTACTAGAGATGGATCAAGAACCAAAAGATCCTCTGCTCTTTGGTAGACCTTTCTTGACCACAGCTGGAGCCTTGATTAACGTGGGAAATGGAACAATAGAGCTTAACTTGGGCAAGGACATCAAAATGAAGTTCCACATAGAGAGTGTACTAAGGAAACCTACTATTTACAATCAGGCATTTTCGATCCAAGAGACTGATGATCTTGAGAGTGAGTTGCTTGAGGAGTAGCTTACTAAAGATCAATTGCAAGTGGCACTAACCGTACTTATCCAAGATAGGTACTTACGAGTCGAAGCGGAACTCTATAAGGCACTCTTGGATACTTATCAACCACAAAGAAGTACGGTTGTGATTGAAGAGCTAGTGGAGTCGGGAGTCAAGGCTAAGCAAGCAGGAGGGCTAGTCTCAACCCTCTCAACAGCCCATGGACTAGCTAAGCACTCGGTCATGCACCTAGCCACCAATGGGACTGAGGAGCTCCGTGAGGGAACCCAAGACGATTGGTCCGAGCTCAAGGCACCAAAAATGGAGTTGAAAATGCTTCCCGCAGGGCTAAGGTACGCTTTCTTAGGACCTAACCCTACATATCCTGTGATTGTTAGTGACATCTTGAATGATGATGAGCTTGAAATGTTGCTATCCGAACTTAAAGGATTTAGAAGAGCTATAGGGTATTCTCTTGATGATATTAAAGGAATCTCACCTAGATTTTTCGTACATAGAATTCACTTAGAAGATGAGTCTCACTCTAGTGTAGAGTCCCAAAGAANCCCTACATATCCTGTGATTGTTAGTGACATCTTGAATGATGATGAGCTTGAAATGTTGCTATCCGAACTTAAAGGATTTAGAAGAGCTATAGGGTATTCTCTTGATGATATTAAAGGAATCTCACCTAGATTTTTCGTACATAGAATTCACTTAGAAGATGAGTCTCACTCTAGTGTAGAGTCCCAAAGAAGATTGAACCCAAACCTTAAAGAAGTTGTGAAAAAAGAAATCCTTAAATTGCTTGATGCGGATGTAATGTATCCCATCTCCGATAGCAAATGGGTTTCACCTGTTCATTGTGTCCCAAAAAAGGGAGGTATCACTGTGGTTAAAAATGATAAAAACGAAATGATACCAACTAGAACTATAACGGGGCATAGGATGTGTATAGAGTACAGAAGGCTTAACTCATATACTAGGAAAGATCACTTCCCAATGCCTTTCATAGATCAAATGGTAGAACGTCCAGCACATCATAAATTTTATTGCTTTCTAGATGGGTATAGTGGATTCTTTCAGATCCCTATACATCCAGATGATCAAGAGAAAACGACCTTTACTTGCCCTTATGGAACTTTTGCTTATAAATATATGCCATTTGGAATTTGTAATGCTCCCGCAACTTTCCAACGTTGCATGATGTCTATATTCTCGGATTTAATCGAGGACATGGTGAAAGTCTTTATGGATGACTTCTCTGTGTGTGGCTCCTCCTTCTCCTCTTGTTTGTCAAATCTATGCAAAGTATTGAACATGTGTGTGGAGACCAACTTGGTACTTGCTTGGGAAAAATGTCACTTCATGCTCAAGGAAGGGATCGGTTTGGGACATAAAATTTCTTAAGAAGGAATTGAGGTTGATCAGGCTAAGATAGATGTCATGGTTCAGTTACAACCCCCAAAGACGCTGAAAGACATTAGAAGCTTCTTGGGTCATGCTGGTTTCTATAGGAGGTTCATCAAGGATTTCTCAAAAATAGCTCGGCCGCTCACTCGCCTGTTATGCAAAGAGGTAGAGTTTTCATTCGATGAAGAGTGTATGGAAGCGTTTAAAACCATCAAGTCGGCTCTTGTCTCAGCACCCATTGTCCAAGCACCAAACTGGAGTTTACCATTTGATCATGTGTGACGCTAGTGACTATGGTGTTGGAACGGTTCCCGGACAAAAGAAGGATAACAAAGTGAATGTCATCTACTACGTGAGTAGGACACTTGACGATTCCCAAGTCAAGTATGCAACAACTGAGAAAGAGCTGCTGGCTGTTGTCTTTGCATTTGAGAAATTCAGATCCTATCTAATCAGTTCCAAGGTTATTGTCCACACTGACCATGCAGCTTTGAAATACCTCATGAAGAAAAAGGATGCAAAGCCGAGGCTCCTTAGATGGATACTTTTCCTCCAAGAGTTTGATATGGAAATAGTGGATAAACCGGGTATAGAGAACGGGGTAGTCGATCACCTATCAAGGATGATGATAGAAGATTCAGTGCCAATAAATAATTCCATGCTAGAAGAACAGCTGATGACAATTCAACTTTCAAAACAGAAACAGAACGGTAAAGCCTCGCAGTCACAACTCGCAGTAGTGAACACCAAGGACCAGTTCACCAGAAAGAAGATTTTCTACAAAAAAGGCAATTCGCAGGGTCCGTACTCCCCTGGTACGCTGACTTGGTAAATTATCTGGTGGTAGGGGAGATACCTACGAGTTTGGAAGGGTATCAAAAGAAGAAGTTTTTCAGAGACGTAAACCACTACTTTTGGGATGAGCTGTATCTATACAAGCGAGGATCGGATGGCGTGTTTAGAAGATGTATAGTTGAGGAAGAGGTTGAAGGACTACTGGAACACTGCCATGTATCTACATACGGAGGACATTTTGCAGCCTTCAAAACGGTTCAGAAGATTCTGCAAGCGGGTTTTTGGTGGCCTACTATGTTCAAAGATGCTCAAGCCTTCATATCAAAGTATGACCCTTGCCAACGAATGGGAAACATAGGGAAACGCAACGAGATGCCTCAAAGACCTATCTTGTACATCGAGGTATTTGATTGTTGGGGAATAGACTTCATGGGACCTTTCAACC
>OVBA01006555.1:0-16671 GCA_900406435.1 Lepidium aucheri
GAGTTAAAGTCAGCCATGTCTACTGTATATAAATCAGCCAAAATTTCATAAATCAGCCAGTACATACAGCTGATTTTAATGGTAAAATCAGCCTACCCAATCATAAGTCAGCTGATTTGTAAACTCAGTCTTCCGCATGTAACTCGGCCATAACTTCACCGCAAAAATCTCAGGCCGAGTTTCATTAATACACGTAGGCAGTTTTGTTGCCACGTAGGATTTTTTGCTGATGTGGAAAAAAATAATAATGGCATTCTTGTAATTACGTTTTTGTTAACAAATGCTTATAAGGGTACTTTGGGTATGGAAAACATAATAGTAATTAAAAATTAATTTATATCAATCTAGTCATTTTTATCAACATGTGTGCTATTTAAGTAACTCTCCCTTAATAAAAATCAATTATAAAGAAACCACTCAAATATTTGACAAAAAGCACTTTCGATAAGTACTTACAAATTTAGACATTTAAAATAAATAAAAGATTAGAAAATATTGTTTTAAAATAAAAACACACAAAATAGTTATGCAATCGCCCGAGTTTAGTTATAAAAATTATGATATATAAGTTGATTGGTAAGGATTGTAGCTTTTGATTTATTTTTCTGGAGAATTTATGATCTAAATTCCTTGGTTGTGACTATAGTCTTTAGTGTTGTAGAAAATTTTGATATAGATTAATAATTTTTCAAAGATGAAAATATAGGTAAAGCTTAACTAGTTTAGATTTACAGATCTCGAAAAAATATGGTTCTGAGATTTTCTAGAATAAAGTTTGATTGAAAAAGAGTTAGTGCTCTGAAAAAATTTATGATTATAAAGATTTGTTGTAAGATTTACCAACGAAGCTCATAATTATATATATATATATATATATTGTGGTTTTATCAAAATAAGAATATCAAACAATACCTAGTTCGTAACCATTTTTTAAAGAGTTTTTTTGTCAATTCTGGAAAATAGATTCTACAATAAAACCTTTATAAATTAATAATGTCGAGACTACACAAAAAATTATAATTTTTATTAATTTTTAGAGGTTATTAATTTATCGATATATTAATTAAATCAAAAATTCAAATTGGGACTATAAAATTATGTTATTTTATAGAGGTTTTTATTGTATATTAATTTATAGAATATTAATTTAAAGAGGTTATACTGTAATTTTGTTACCTAGAAAATTTGTAAAGCGAACACTACCAATAGTCCACTTGTCTTTAGCCCAAAAAAAATACATTTTTCAAAATATAGTCAATGGATGCCGAATTACTTTCAGTCTGGTGGTTAAGATGATCCAGCTAATGACTCAGGGCACCGGGTTTCGGCTCCTTCCCACTACACTAGTAAAATAAAAAAGAATTTTAGGGTATGAGCTAAGCTATGGATTGGACTTTGTCGATCCAATTGTTGACAAAAAAAATATAGTTAATGGATAGAAGAGGATTTTGTAATGGTCGTTTAGACTACACTTGTTTAACTTTAGCTAGTTGGACATTCTGATCTTATACTATTCAGTAGTTTGAGAACTCATTGATTTTAGGGAAGATAAACATCAAATCTACTGTTTCACTGTCTTATACTATTCAATGGATAGAAGAGGATTTTGTAATGGTCGTTTAGACTACACTTGCTTAACTTTAGCTAGTTGGACATTCTGATCTTATAATATTCAGTAGTTTGAGAACTCATTGATTTTAGGGAAGATAAACATCAAATCTACTGTTTCACTGTCTATCTTTCTATCATTTGGTGAACTAAAAACTAAAAGTCGCAATGTTCAAACAACTTAAAAGTAACCAAAAACCAAATCTACTTCAATCAATGTTTCTTTTGCGATTTCATGTTCATTCATTCGTTTAGTTATATGGAGATATCTAGCAAAGCAGTTATTGGGCTTTAATCTTTTGATTATTTCGGCCCTTTTCCAGAATAGTATCAATAAAGTTATTGAAGTTTTCTTGATCAGTTCGCTTGGGCTTTATCCTGACGTTATCATCTAATTGGGTGGGATCTCTTCCTTTCGATTAAGGGTTTATTAAGAGTTGTCTTAAGATTCTTTCTAACCAAGCATAGTCTACACAGTGTAGAGATAAAGCAAACACATTTGGAAATAGCTCTAAAAATTATCATGAGAAGAAAAAAAGACAAACTTATTAATCCCTTTATATTTATGATAAATTATCGTTAATCCCACATGATAAAATATAGAATTTGGACTATAAATAGTAACTTAACGGCCAAGTTTGAAGGTCATCTAGTGTTTGATTGGTTAGGACTGTATCTTTGGGGCGTGAATTCAAAGCAACATTTTAGGAGATTTGATTAAAATTAGATTTTGATAAATTTGGAGAGATTTGAGTACGTTTTCATCATATTTAGAACGATTTAGTATTTTTTACTTTTTATTAAAACAAATGATTTGGAAACTTGAGGAGATTTTATTATAAGATATTTTGAGATTTCATGTGTCTTCTTCTTTTCTCTTTCTCTTTTGTTCAATTCATTCTCACATAGTTTATTTTTTTGAACCTGATATCATATTCCACCACTCATTTCAATATTTCATACCACTCTTAGTAATTTAAATTAACTTCATACCACTTGTAGCTTCACAATCCTTATTTCAGTTGATTACATGTACCTATCTCGTTTTTGCAGATTGCATAGAAAACCTTATTTTTATGGAACAACAATCACATTGAACATTTGACACTACAAGAAAATAGGTCTAAAACCGACGCCAACTCCAACCGCATTTTGCCGTCGGTAAAAACTCCAATGAGAATCAATGAAAGACGACAAGAAATTTGAGTTCTGTCGGTTGCCATCAGAATATACAGCTGTTGGTTTCACTGGGTCCAACAACCGACAGTAACCGACGACAGATAAGTTCCCGTCAGATACCGTTGGTTTAGAACCGGCGAAAAACGACGAATAATTAAATATATATTATATTTATTTATTTTATTAGCTTATAAATGATATGTCGGTTGCCATTGATTGAATAACTGACGGTAATTAGTGTTTTGTAATTTAAAATAGTTTAAATTATATTTATTAAGTAAAATAGATCTTGTTGATTACCGTCGGTTTAATAATCGACGGAAACTGATGGCGACAAAAGTAGTTATAACATGTGTTTCTTGAGACGCTACTGTATGTAACCAAATTTAGGTGGCTGTAGGAAGCCGTCAGAAATAGTCAGATTTAATATCTATATACATCCATACAAATTTTATTTCTCTTCATCACACTCACCTTTGTAAATCAGAAAAATAAAAATGTCAAAATTTAATTTTCGGTCTTGGATGGACGAACCACGTATCGATGAAGCAACGGAAGAATTAACGGAAGAGTATGATGTTGGGTTGAAAAGTTTTATGGAATTCGCGGCGTATCAAAGTTTACCACTCAAAACGGATAAGATGTATTGTTCGTGTATAAAATGGCAGAATATGAAATATATCACGGTTAAAAACGTCTGCAGTCATATTTATCGTAGAGGTTTTTTTCCAAGTTACAAAATATGGTATTTTCATGGAGAAAATGATTTGAATGTTAACTTTGGAAGTTATAGCGGAGTTGGTAATGCTGATATAGGTGAGGAATTAGGCAACATGGTATGAAAAAATAGATTGTAATCTTGGCAGTACCGATATAGGTGGTATAGGTGGTGACATAACAATCCCGATGGAAAATAATGATGCTACATTCCAAATGGTTGACGATGCCTTTAGGGAGGATATTCTGATATTCACTGAGGCTAGAAATAGTTGTGAAGAACCAAGTACCAATGCACATAAATTTTTTAATATGTTAGATGCAGCGAAGAAGCCGTTATATTTTGGTTGCATCGGAGATTTTCACCATTGTCGACAGTAGCTGAAATTATGAATACAAAAAAAGATTACAATTTACTAGAAAGCTGTGTAGATAGGATCACCGGTCATGTCAAAAAACTTTTGCCAACTGATAATTTGTACGCGACATCGTATAGCGACATCCAGAAATTGGTTATCTGTCTTGGATTACCATATCAGATGATAGATGTTTGTGAAGAATATTGTATGATCTTCTGGGAAAGGATTTGAACGAGATACATTATCGTTTTTGTAAGAAACCTTGATTCCAAGATACACGTGGGTGGAGTCGGGTTCCATACAAGAGGATGTGGTATTTGCCATTAGCAGACATGGTTAAGAGGTTATATAAGTCAAAGCGCACAGCGGAGCCAATGAGGTGGCATACGGAACATAATTCAGCTGATGAGATTACCCACCCTTCAGAAACAAAGGCATGGAAATATTTCCAATTTGTATATCCTAAATTTACCGAGGAAACAAAGAATGTATATCTCAGGCTTTCCACATATGGTTTTAATCCTTTTGGGAAACACGGGAGACCATACTCAGTTTCTCCGGTTATTATAACACCCTATAATCTGCTACGAGCGTTGTGTATAAAGCTAGAGTTTTTTTTATCTGTTCTAATACCAAGGCCCGATCATCCGTGTAGATTGCTGGCTGTATTTTTACAACCGCTTATTTACGAATTGAATGAGCTATGGAGTGTGGCACCACTGTGTATGACGTTTCTACAGCTCAAAATTTCCAGATTAAAGCAGAGTTGATGTGGACTATTAGTGATTTTCCAGCTTATGGAATGCTATCAGGTTGGTCCACGCATAAAAGATTAGCGTGTCCTCTCTGTCAAGATAACACTAAAGCATTCCAGCTTAAGCACAGATGGAAGACATCATGTTTTGATTGCCATCGACGTTTTCTTCCTTTGGATCATCCATATCGGCATAGTAGATCATTTTTCACTAAAAACAAGAAAGTGTTGTATGGTCCACCGCCGGAACCCAATGGCACATAAATATTAACACAGTTGGGAGATTTTGATGCTGAGTCAACTGCGAGATGTGGAGGAAATGGACATTACCCTGTCGGTGGTGTTGGGGAGTACCATAACTGGCACAAGAAGATTATTTTCTGGGAGTTGTCGTATTGGAAGAATCACATGCTTCAACATTGTTTAGACGTCATTGATGTTACTCAGGTTTTAGCCTATATCTCTACTGCAAGTGCATAACAAATCGAGTAGTAATCTAGGGATTGTGTCCACAAGGAACAAGTTATCACACTATCAATTTTGAACTAAACTAGAGCTAGGACGAATAGAAAGTTGGTTGTAAACTGAATTGAAACAAAACTAACGATTAATAATCAATGAATTAACACACCAAACTTAGGAAGTTTATCAGGAAACTAGAGAATTCGAACCAGGAAGCTATTTAGGAATCATTCATTCAACAATCTCGACTCCAACATAAATTTATAACCAATCCACTATCATAGTATCAATTACTATATCCAGCAACCTAGTAATCTTAACTATCGTTGGTACCAAGAGGCTAATATGCATTATTGATCGGGTCTGATAAGTCCACAAAATAACCTTAACATCAGCTATCCCGGTTAAGGATATATTGCTCACCTAAAGAGGATCCAATTCCTAACAAGCTTTTGGAATGTTGGATAATCTAAGATCATAAATTAGTTAGCTACTCTAATCTAAGCATTGAGGTTGTCGATTAGGTGGAGAATACATAAAGCAATACCTATTTGTTCCTAATTCATCAATTCCCTGTAACCCTAGAAAATCCTAAACTTAATTGGGGAACTACTCACACATGGTGAAGAAGATCATATTGAAAAACATCATGAAAAGCATAAAAGTACTTTGTATTGAATTAAGAGGGTTTAGAATTCTTCTCCGATTGTGTGGAGATCAAAATTTCTCTCCCAAAAACTAAATTACAGGTTCGGATCACGTAACAATGGTTATTCTAAAAAATAATGAAAATTGGTCTCATGTAGGTCCTCAAAATCACAGGTATAAAATAGGAAAATTAGGTTTTCTCCTTGTCAGCTTCGACGATCGATCGATCAAGGTTGTGGATCGATCGATCAAGGGTGTGGATCGATCAATCAAGGGTGTGGATCGATCGATCAAGGTTGAATGTTTGATCTTCAAAAATTCTTGGTTGATCAATGGATTGAGCGTGGCTCTTTCTGAACACCAAGGATCGATTGATCAAGGGTGTAGATCAATCGATCGCTGCTCTACGGCTAAAATTCCAAAAATGCTCTGATTCATCTTTAACCAAGCTTTGAGGGTATAATCTGAATTTAACGTTTTTCCACCTGAAAAGACTCTATAATACAAACAAACATTCTGAAAACATGTGAATTAATGAGCTCAAAACCGATAAAAATGAGGCATATCAATTCCCCTAGACTTAGCTTCTTGCTTGTTCTCAAGCAAAGAAAGAAAAGACCAAAAGAAAGATTCTACTCCAAAGAACTCATTTGTCATCAGAGCATCGCATATCAATCTAATAGTAAACCATACAAAACTTACTTGTCAGAATCGAGACCACCTTGTACTTCCTCAAGACTTTGACAACTACCCAAGCTGAACTCCACAATCCAAGCAAGTAATCCAAGTTCACCATATCGATTTCCTAAAGCTTCTAAGTGTGGTCTCATCAAGGGAATATCTATCAAATGACACATCGATTCTTTTCTAGACATAACCTGAACACAAAGAATATATTCCTATGGTTCCTTTCCTCTCATTTCACCCACTTTGCAACCGATTTTTCCCTACTTACCTAGGGTATCATTATATTTTTTCTATCGGCTGCACAACCAATTTTTCTCGACTTACCTAGGGTATCATTGTATTTTTTTTATTGGTTGGTTCTTTAGTAACTCAAAGAATGTAAGCAAGAGTAGCGTCACTGGAGTTTTTCTCAGTCTACTAACATTGCTTCCAACTTTGTTTTATAGTTACTTTAGAGATGGCACATTTAGCAAAAACACTTTAAAATGATTAAGAGAGGGGAACCATACTCACACAGATAAGTCTTTAGGACTGAAACGAGGAATCCGATCTGATACATACCAATTCCCTTGACAAGAAGATTAAGTCAAGTTAAAGGTGAAGCCAACACAAGATCAATCGAAAACCGACATGAATATGGGTGGTACTAAAGTAGTGTCAAGCCTCTAGGTTTTCCAATAGTCAATCGATCCCTGACAAACAAACATTTATGGTACTTGGTTCATGACATGGAACAATCCTCAAAAATCATAGTTCTAGGCAAATCAATTTTTAGACATCAAAAAGACAACAAGTAATCAGAAAGTGCATTAGTAACAAAACAACGAGCATCCTCCCCCAGACTTATTTTGCATCGTCCTGGTGTGATAGCAAGAGTGAGAAAGAAAAACTCGCATAAAGGAACAAAAATCAAGAATATCAAAGGAAGGGAAGGAAATTGATGAACATGTACCCATGATCGATCGATCTCTGCTTGTGAGCGATCAATCAGGGGTTGCTCGAGCTGTAGATTGATAGTGGTTTGTATGATCAATCTATCTACGCCTTCTAGGTTGATGAACCGATCGCACGATAGTCCACCTTCCATCCGTGATCGATCGATCATTTGATTGATCGATCAATTGCTTCCCTTTTCCTAAAATCTAACAAACAAAAACAGAAAAAACAAGAACAAAAGAATGCAAAACGAAATCTAAAAGCTTACTAGTGGGTTGTCTCCCACTCAGCGCTTGTTTAATGTAATTAGCTTGACTTCAAAAGCCTTTAGTTTAGTGGAACATTAGTCAAGGGGATACAAGTCTCCTTGGTTATGTCCATGTCGGCAAAGTAGTGCTTCAAATGTTGGCCATTTACAACAAACTCGCCTCCGTTTCCATCAAACAATTCTACAGCTCCATAAGGGCGCACTTCCTTGATGGTGAAATGTCCTGACCATCTTACCTAAGCTTTCCAAGGAAAAGTTCCAAATGAGAATTAAACAAAATAAATCATTAGGAGCAAAACTTCTATGAAGGATAAGCTTATCATGGGTTGCCTTTGTCCTTTCTTTGTAGATCCTTGAGTTGTCATAAGCCAAGTGTTTGATCTCTTCTAACTCATGTAGCTGCAAGGTTCTTCGTCCGGCTGCCGACTTTATATCATAGTTCAAATGCTTTATAGCCCAATTAGCCTTGTACTCGAGCTCAACTAGAAGGTGACAAAACTTTCCATAAACCAGATGGAATGGGGTTGTACCCAAAGGAGTCTTGTAAGATGTCCAGATCTTCATCGATTTTTGTAGACCAATCTTTCCTTGTCGAACAAACAGTTTTTTGTAGAATGCTCTTGATCTCTCGGTTTGAAACTTCAACTTGTCCATTTGTCTGTGGGTGATATGGTGTAGCCACTTTGTGATGAACTCCATACTTCCTTAAAGACAATTGAATGTCTTGTTGATAAGGTGAGAACCACCATCACTGATAACAACTCGCGGAACACCAAACCTAGGGAAGATAACATGCTTGAACATCTTCAGCACAACCTTAGCATCGCTTGTTGGGCTGGTCAGCGCCTCTACCCATTTGGAAACATAATCGACTGTTACAAGGATGTACAGATTCCCTAAAAAACTCAGAAATGGTCCCATGAAATTAACTCCCTAGACATCAAAGACCTCAACTTCGAGTATGAAGTTCTGAGGCATCTCATTCCTCTTGCTAATATTCTCTTGTCTTTGGCATGAGTCACACTTCGAGATGAAAGCATGTGCATCCCTGAACATGGTTGGCCACCAATAACCAGCCTGTAGAACATTCGAAACTATCTTAAAGGTTGCAAAGTGTCCTGCATAAGAAGAACCATGACAATGAAACAAAATCCCTGAAACATCATCCTCGGTTACACATCGTTGGAAAATCCCATCAGCACACTTCTTGTAAAGATAATTCACATCCCAATAGTAGTGTCTGATGTCATAAAAGAACTTCTTCTTCCTATAACTGTGAAATACAGGAGGCTCAACATCTGCAGCCAAGTAGTTGGCAATTTCAGCAAACCATGGAGTACCTGGAACCCACAAAATATTAGCAGATGAACGAGCTGGTCTCGATGCGGTATGAATAGAATAGACCTGCTCTTCACGCAAACTGTCATCCAAAGCTACCCTATCATTCACCCAAAGCCTTGACAAGTTATCAGCCACTTCATTCTCTATGCCTTGTTTGTCTTGGATCTCAAGATCGAATTCTTGAAGGAGGAGAACCCATCGAAGTAGTCTAGGTTTCGCATCTTTCTTGGAGAGGAGATACTTTAATGCTGCATGATCTGTGTGAACAATCACCTTAGAACCAACCAGATATGACCTGAATTTTTTGAATGCAAAGACAATAGCCAACAACTCCTTCTCTGTCGTAGCATACTTCCTTTGAGCATCATCAAAAGTTCGGCTAGCATAGTATATCACATGCAGTTTCTTGTCTTTTCTCTACCCCAAAACAACCCCAACTGCATAGTCACTTTCATCACACATAATCTCAAATGGTAGGTCCCAATCTGGTGGTTGCACAATCGGTGCACTCCCTAAAACTCCTTTCAATGTGAGGAAAGCTTCTTCACACTCCTTAATGAAATTGAACTTGACATCTTTGCACAACAGCTGTGTCAAAGGTCTGGCCAGCTTTGAAAAATCCTTGATGAACCGCCTATAGAAAGCGGCATGACCTAGAAAACTCCTCACCTCCTTCACAGTGGTTGGCGATTTGAGGCTAGTCATAATCTTGATCTTGGCTTTGTCTACCTCTATACCATTCCCAGATATCTTGTGTCCTAACACTATTCCATCTCTAACCATGAAGTGACACTTCTCCCAATTCAACACAAGGTGTTTTTCCTCACATTGTTGAAGTATCCTGCAAAGATTATAAAGACAACCAGCAAAAGAAGAACCATATGTAGAAAAGTCATCCATAAAAACTTCCATAATATCCTCAATCATGTTAGTAAAAATGGATGTCATGCATCTCTAAAAAGTCACGGGTGCATTACATAAACCAAATGACATTATGTGATAAGCAAAGGTGCCATAAGGATATGTGAATATGGTCTTCTACTGATCATCTGGATGGATGAGAATCTGAAAGAAACCTGAATAACCATCTAAAAATAGTAGTTAGAATAATTAGTCAATCTCTCAAGCATTTGACCGATGAAGGGCATTGGAAAATGCTCATTTCTAGTCGAAGTATTCAAGTTACAGAAATCGATACACATCCTATATCATGTAACAGTCCTAATAGGTATCAACTCATTGTTCTCATTCATACAGTCACACCTTCTTTCTTAGGCACTACATGAACATGGCTGACCCAATTACTATCAGATATAGGGAATATAATTCCTGCTTCTAACAATTTCATGATCTCTTTCTTAACAACCTCTTTAAGGTTAGGATTCAAACACCTTTGGTTCTCTATGGAGGTCTTAGACTCATCTATCAAGTGAATCATATGCATACACAACTCAAAAGAGATTCCAGGAATATCATCTAAGGAATAGCCTATTGCTATATGATACTTACGAAGCTCGTATAACAGTAAAGCAGTTTCAGCATTGTTCAACTTAGCATTGATAATCACGGGATAAGTCAAATTAGGCCCAAGAAAAGCGTACCTTAGCCCTACAGGAAATATTTTAAGCTTGACCTTAGGAGCTTTGAGTTCGCTCCAAGGATTGTCCAGAGATGATGTGATCGATGGCGTAGGTGCATCCAAGGCTAAGTAAGCGACCATCTGCTCAGTTGTCTTGCTTGAATCCAAAATCTTGGCATAACTAGCTGCTTCCTCATTGAGAAACCCATACTCCGATTCTATCCCTATGAGTACTATATCAAAGGGATCCTCAGTTAGAATCTCATCACTCACTTGATCTGTGATCTCCTCAGAAGCATCGACCATAAATGTCATCCCATTCAGCATAGGCTTCTTCAGCATTCTGTCCATTTCGAATCTCAAGACCATATCACCTAAATGGAGGTCGACTCTACCATTCTTCATATCAATCATTGCTCCTACAGTCCTAAGAAATGGTCTCCCCAAAATCAAAGGATCCTTAGGTTCTTCATCAAATTTGAGAATTACAAAGTCTGTTGGCACAAGAGCATTCCCAATCTTCACATGCAAATCTTCAAGAATACCAATTGGAAGTTTTACTGAATGGTCAGCGAAATCAAAGATATCCTAGTCCTCTTGAATTCTATATACCCAAGGTGTAGTGCTACAAAATATGGCATCAGGTTAACACTTGAACCAAGGTCATAAAGAGACTTTGCAAACCCAAGAGAACCAATCTCTATGAAAGCACAAATCATCCAGGGTCTTTTTCCTTTTTGGGAAGCTTGTTTTGAAGTACATTACTGCAGTCCTGAGTGATCATCATAACCTTCTCTTCCCCTATAAATTTGT
Organism: Lepidium aucheri; assembly: GCA_900406435.1. Taxonomy (NCBI): domain Eukaryota; kingdom Viridiplantae; phylum Streptophyta; class Magnoliopsida; order Brassicales; family Brassicaceae; genus Lepidium; species Lepidium aucheri. The sequence goes on from OVBA01006555.1 coordinate 11,352, forward strand.
GAACATTCTCAGACATGGTGAAGAAGATCATATTGAAAAACATAATGAAAAGCACAAAAGTAATTTGTATTGAAATGAGAGGGTTTAGAATTCTTCTCCAATTATGTGGGAATCAAAATTTCTCTCCCAAAAACTCAATTACAGGTTCTGATCACGTAACAATGGTTGCTCTAAAAAATAATGAAAATTGGTCTTTTATAGGTCTTAAAAATTGTAGGTGTAAAATAAGAAAAATTAAGTTTTCTCCTTGTCAGCAACGAGGATCGATCGATCAAGAGTGTGAATCGATCAAGGTTGAATGCTTGATCTTCAAAAAGTCTTGGTCGATCAATGGATCGAGCGTAGCTCTTGCTGAACATTGAGGATCGATCAATCAAGGGTATAGATCGATCGATCGCTGCTCTACAGCTGAAATTCCAAAAATGCTCTGATTCATCCTTAACCAAGCTTTGAAGGTATAATGCAAATTTAACATGTTTTCCACCTAAAAAGACTCTATAATGCAAACAAATATTTTGAAAACATGTGAGTTAATGAGCTCAAAACCGATAAAATTGAGATATATCAGTCGTGCACATTGAGAAGAACGTATTTGATAATTCAATCAACACAGTTATAGACATTAAGGGGAAATCAAAACACAATCTTAAATCAAGATTGGATTTACTAGAAATATGTGATAGGAAGTCGCTATATATACGCGGGAAAAATGATGTTGGCCTAGTACCTATATTTAGATTGTGTAAAGAAAAAAAAAAGTATGTCGCTCTATTCCCTCTGGTCTTAATTTTATCTTCTTCGTGAGCCGACTCTCTTCTTTTCTTCACTCTCTTCTGCGATTCGAATCTGGTGATTCTCTCTTCACGGGCGGATATTCTCTCTTTCACGGGCGGCAATTCTCTCCTTCATGGGCGACGATTCTCTCTTTTCATTATGTAAGAATCAAAATCTTAAACCTTTAATTTTTCACAAAATTTTAGTTTGAATAGATTTTTGATTTGGGATGGAATCCGATATTAGGTTGTTAGAACTGCTAATAGGTGATGATTTGAAGATATGTGTTGATTAGATTTCGTTATTAGGATGATTTAGTGATTAAAACTGAGAAAAAATATGTTTTTTTATGAAGAACAAATTTTTTTATGAAGAACATTTTTTTCGTTGTATCTAATTTTTTTTCGAAGAACACAATTTTTATGAAGAATATATATATTATATATTTATTTATATATGTATAGAGATATGTATAAATGTATAGATATGTATATATATGTAATGATAATATATATACTTTTACATTTTCATGAATATTTATAAGATATAAATATATATGTTTAATTCTATAATTTATTATAGTTTTAAGTATATGTAAATGTATATATATATATATATATATTTACTGAATTTTTATGTTATAAAACTAATAGTGTTGCAATTTTTTTAGAGATATATTATACGACAATTTCTAGCAATCTTGTTCTCGATGAGCACCGGACCACGATTCTGATCGCACTCCAAGTCCGCCTCGTAGTCCACATCATGTGCCGAAGACACATCCACCATCGGTCCAACAGCCACATTTGCATTTGACAATCAAATAGATATTGACGAGTGAGGGACGTGGCCATCTTAAAGTTCTTGATCCTAATCTGAGAACTACAGGATCGATATGGTATGTGCTACAATTATTTTATTTTATTCAATGAATAATAAATAATAAAGTATAAATTCTAATTATTTTAAATTTTTAGGTTTCGGGTCGAGGCCCAGATTGTCACGTTGGTGAAGCTTATGATACAGCAGCAGCTCTCTTTTGCACATCCAACTTTCAGCAAATTCTCTTTGTGGCTTAAGCAGCAGTGGTTCAAATGTTTTGCAGAAAATTTTTTTTCTTACATGATTTATGTACTACTTTTATTTTATACAACCATTACTATAATAACTTTTAAACAATTGGCAGGAACACTTCAACTGGAGGTTTGTTACACGCCTCAAATTCAGAAGAAGTTTGAGGAGCAGTATAGTATTTCATACAACAACCACGTCTATGCCTGGAAGACTGCATGGGAATATGATCCAACGATGATATCCCATGGTTGCCCGGCTGATCGATTCTCGGAGCTTGTAGAGTATTAGAGCTTATCGGCCACAAAGAAGATATCTTAGCGCAACAAGAAGAACTGATGGGGTGATAAAAGACGTGACAGTGAAGGCGTCGGGTACCCACAACGCCGCCTACCATTTGAGTGCGTTGAATAAGATATGGTAATTTTCTATTTTAAATATAATTTTTTTTCTATTAATACTAAACTCTAAAAATTGTTGCCGTTTTTGTAGACAGTTAAGAATTGATGTGTACCAGATTGGTTCAGTCTTATGAAGGGTTGTCACACTGGTAAGAAGTCTGGGAGGATCGAGAACCCGAAGGTGTTGGAGGTAATGAAGAGGGTTGAGCAGAGGACCGAAGAGCTGCAAACACAAATAACTCAGGATGGAGTCAGGCCTTTTGTTTTGTTGACTCGGGATGACATCAACCAAATTGTTGTTGAGCTATTAATTTAATCCAATTATATAAATTCTTATATTTTGTAATATTATACTAAAAATCGTCTGAGTGTTTTATTTATTTTGTAGAAAACTCCTTGCAGCAAGGGACTTGGACTCGATAAGCTTGTTACTGCAGATGGATTACCTGCATGTGTTGACCTAAGTTAAGGATTCGGTCTTAGTCAGCAAAAACGACAAGAGCTTGTAGATCTCAGGGCCAACCAATCGAGCATGGAAGAGAGACTCGCCAGACTCTCGAAAGACAAGCGAGGAGTGAAGCTCATATTGTCTGTTTATTACAGATACTCGAACCTCAGAGTTTACCGGATAATAGTGAGATCCAGAACCCGAACTTTTAGTTTTAGACTGAACAATTTAGTTGTATCTAAATATATTTAATTAGAACATAATTTTTTAATAATTAATAATTTATTTTCATATATATTTTTAGTTTTAAATATAATAAAATTAATTAATATATAATTATTTAAAATTAATTTAAAATATAAATATATAATTATCCGTTGGTTCCCGTCGAATGTCTAACCGACGGACACCAACGGTGACCGATAGTAAATACTTGCGATGGTAACCAACCAATTATTCTCCAACGGCTATCAACAGCAAGGTACCAACAGTCACCGACGAAAGCAGTCCAACAGCCACCGACGATATACACACCGACGGTGGTTAACTGGAGAGGTCTCTGACATCAACTGACGGTCAGCCACCGATAATAAGCGATGGCCAGCTCGCCGACAGTCACCAAGGACAAGCAGACCAACGGTCGTTGATGGAAGAGGTCCTCCGACAATTACTGACAGCAACGTCTGCGATGGTAACCAACGACAACCGATGGCATCTGACCGAATCTTATAACCAACGAAACTAACACGACAACCACTTCCCGTCGGATACCATCGGTTTGGCCTGTATACTAACAAAAATCGATGGGTTTGCTCGTCGATTTAGGCCATGTTTTCTTGTACTGTGATAGTGTTAAACCGTAGAGCCATTCTTCCAATTATAGAGCCATTCTTGTACAATGGTAATGTTGATTGTTTAAGAAATGTTGAGACTTATTTGAGTTTTGAAAGAAAGAAAGATGATAAATACAGAGAGCTATAGTTGCAAAAAATGTAAAAAAACACCAAAATTTAACATTTTCAGCAATACGCAGATAGAGAGTTGCAAAAAATATAAAGAACACATTTTAACGATTTCAGCAATATCAAATGTTGATATTGCCTATCTATCTGTTGTATCTCTACTCTCAACTCCAAGCTTCTTATAAAAAACTTTAATTCATGTAGTTGTTTGTAGTTACCTCCCAAAGGTTTAGTCTCGTTACTTTAGAGACAAAAGCACTTTATTTCTCTGAAATTATCCAAAGTCAATTCTAGTTAGCAGCTCCAACAAGATATCATTAGCTGACACTAATATTACTCCATAACTGTTTAATGTTACGTTTGAATCTAAGCATGTAGTTAGCTCTACAAAATCATTGGAACCAAGTGTTAGTAATAAAAATTGAATTAAGCAATAAAAAAAGAAAAAGAACGAGGTGAAAAAATGATTTGGTACCAGAATTGGCAGGGAATAATCTTACGGGATTAATGAGGATGAATTATTATGTTTTTGATAGGTGAGTTTTTGAGGTATTAATTTTTCAACTAAAAGCTATACAAAATCTCATAAAATTAGACTGAGTAGTTTTCTAAAATAAGAATTGTTGAGTTTTGAATAACAAGAGATTTGATATGGATTTGATTTATTGTTGATTGAATAAACAAATATCTTTTTATATATTAAAGCGAGAGACACTTTCATTTTATACGTGTTATAAATTTTAGGATAAAATTAACTTAAGGTACATAACTCCCCTTAAAAATAGGATTAAGGTGAGTTTGGTTATATACTTTTAGATAAAAATTCAAAATTAATAATAATTTAATAAAAAATCTTTAAAAAAAACTAAAATTTTATAAAAATTTATTGAGTACACATTCGGTTATTGATTTGATTCCAGTTAGGATTTAGATTTAATTTTCTGGGTACATAGATTTAGAATATATTCTAGTACTAGATATGGATCCGTGCGATGCACGAGTTTTAAAAAATTATATTTAACATATTTATAATATTATGAATAATTAGTATAGTAAAATATTTTAAATCATATAATCCTATAATAAAATTCATACCTTGTTTGGTCGACTTTTGTGTCAAACATCTTCTAGATCTTTTCGGGTCTATAATATGATTATTTTGAGTTGTTTCAATATTTTTTAACTTTGTAATTTTTATTGCAATCTTGCATACTAAAATAATAAATTTCGGTAAAGTTACAAAATTCGATAAAATTTCTTTTATATAGTGCATTTCCAAACTTTTCCATAAGAAAATGANCATAAACCCTTGAATAGTATTCTCATGTTGTAAAAAGATTTAATTTTTTAGTTGGATAATAAAACTGTTGTCGAAAAAAGAAAAAACATATTAAAATTCACTTTTTTATCAAGTAAGAGAAAATTTATTTATATAAGCTCATTGTTTTCATTTAAAATTTTTGTTTCCCACTTCCTTAAAAGTCGTATCACCGTACGACGATGAAAACTTTTTTGCTGATTAATGTAAATAACTTTTGTTGTCTTAAGTTTTTGTGTTTATTGTTATTTAACCTAGAAAAATTAAGTAATTGAGATGATGAGGCTTTTCATTAATAAAACATATATATATGTATATAAATATTGATAAAATATTATATTAATAT